>JASPKP010005373.1:7500-15975 GCA_030674155.1 Stramonita haemastoma | reverse complement strand
GGGGGAAGGGGGGGGGGGGGGGGTTTTTTGGGGGGGGTTTTTAAATTTTTTTTTGGGAAAAAATTTTTTAACCAAAAAAAGGGGTTTTTTTTTTTTTTTAAAAAATCCCAAAAAAAAAATTAAACAAAAAAACCCCCCAAAACCTTAAAAAACCCCTTTTCCTTTTTAAAAAAATTTAACAAAAAAAAAAAAGGGCCCCCCTTTTTTTTTTTGGGGGGGGTTTTTTTTTTTTTGGTTTTTTAAATTTTTTGGGAAAAAAAACCCCAAAAAAAATTTTAAAACCGGTTTGTGTTGGTTTGTTTTTTTTTTTTTTTTTTGTTTTTTTTTTGGGGGGGAAAAATTTTTTTTTGGGGGGGGGGTTTTTTTTTTGGGGGGGCCCTTTTTTTTAAAAGGGGGGGGGGGGGGGGGAAAGGGGGGGGGGGCCCGGGGCCCCCCGGGTTTTTTTTTTGGGGGTGGGGTTTTTTTTTTTTGGGGGGCCTTCTGGGTTTTTTCCCCCTTTTTTTTTTTTTTTTTTTTAAAACCCGGGGGTTTTAAAAAAAAAAAGGTTTTTTTTTAAAAAAAGGGCCCCTTTAAAAGGGAAAAAAAAAGGGGGGCCCCCAAACCCCAAAAAAAAAAAAATTTTTTTTGGGGTTTTTTCCCCCTCCGGTTAAAACCCCGGGGGGCCCATATCCCGGGGTTTTTTTTTTTTAAAAATTTTTTTTTTTTTTTTCCCCCTTTTGGGGGGTTTTTTTTTTTTTTTCCCCCCCCCCTTTTTTTCCCCTTCCTTTTTTTTTTTTTCCCCCCCCTTTTTTTTTTTTGGGTTTTTTGGGGCCCCCCTTTTCCAAAAAAAAAAAATTTTTTAAAAATTTTCGGGGAATTCCCCCGGAAAATAAAAAAAAAAAATTTTCCCCCAAAAAATTTAATGGGAAAAAAAAAAAAAAAATTTTTTTTTGGGGGGAAAGGGGGGTTTTTGGGGGGGGGGGGGGGGGTTTTGGGGTTTTTTGGGTTTTTTTTTGGGGTTTTTTTTTTTTGGGGGGGTTTTTTTTTTTTTGGGGGGGGTTTTTATTTTGGGGTTTTTGGGGCTTGGGGGGTTTTTTGGGGGGGGGGGGGGTTTTTTTTTTTTTTTTTTGGGGGTTTTAAAAAATTTTTTTTTTTTTGGTTTTTTTTTTTTTGGGGGTTTTTTTTTAATTTTTTTTTCCCCCCCGGGGGCCCCCAAACCCCCAAAAATTTCCCCCGGTTTTTTTGGGGTTTTTTTTTCCTTTTGGGGGGTTTTTTTTTTTTTTTTTGGGGGGAAATTTTTTTCCCCTTTCCAAAAAATTTTTTGGGGGTTTTTTTTTTTTGGGTTTTTCCCCTTTTTTTTAGGTTTTTTTCCCCCCAAAAAAATTTTTTTAAAAACCCTTTTTTTTTTTGGGGTTGTTTGGAAAAAAAAATTTTTAAAAAAAAAAATTTTTATTTTTTTTTTAAAAATTTTCCCCAATTTAAAAATTTTAAAAATTTTTTTTACCTTTTCCCTTTTAAAAAATTTTTTTTCCCAAAAAATTTTTTCTAAAATTTTTTTTCCCCCCAAACCAAATTTTTTTTTTTTAAAAAACCCCCTTTTTTAAAAAAGGGGGGGGAAAAAAAAACCCCCTTTCCCCCAAAAACCCCCTTCCCCCTTTCCCCCTTTTCCCCCTTTTTCCCCTTTTTTTTTCCCCGGAAATTTTTTTTTTATTTTTTTCTTTTTTTTTTTTTTTTTTTTCCCCTTTTTTTTTCCCCCTTTTTGCCTTTTTTTTTTTTCCCCCCTTTTTTTAACCTACAAAAATTTTTTAAATTTTTTTTTTGGGGGGGGGGGGGAAAAAAAAAAAAAAAAAAAAAAAAAAAAATTTTAAAAAAAAAGAAAAAGGGGGGAAAAAATTTAAAAAAAGGGGGGGGGAAAAAAGGGAAAAAAAGGGGAGGGAAAAAAAAAAGGGGGAAAAAAAAAAAAAAAAAAGGGAAAAAAAAAAAATTTTAAAATTTTGAAAAATTTAAAGGAAAAAAAAAACCCCTTTTTTTTAAAAAAATTTAAAAAGGGGGGTTTTTTTTTTTTTTTTCCCCCCCGGGGGGAAAAAAAGGGGGTTTTTTTTAAAAAAAGGAAAAAGGAAAATTTTAAAGAAAAAAAATTTTTTTTTAAAAAAAAAATTTTGGGGGGAAAAAATTTTTTTTTTTTTAAAAAATTTTTGGGGGTTTTAAAAAAAAAATTTTTTTGGAAAAAAATTTTTTTTTAAATTATTAAATTTTTTTTTAAAACCCTTTTTAAAAAAAACCCCAAAAAATTTTTTTTTCCCCAAAAAAAAAACGGAAAAGGGCCCTTTAAAAAAAAAAACCCCCAAAAAAAATTTTTTTTTTCCCTTAATTTTCCCCAAAACCACCCAAAAAAAAAAATTTTTTTTAAAAAAAGGCCCCAAAAAAAAAATTTTTTCCCCCCCCCTTTTTTCAAAAATTGGAAAACCCCGGGGGGGAAAAAAGGTTTTTTCCAAAAAAAAAAAAGGGGGGAAAAAAAAAACCAAAAAAAAAACCCCCCCCAAAAAAAAAAAAAAAAAATTTTTTTCCCCCAAAATTTTTTTTTTTTTTTAAAAAAATTTTTCCCCCCCAAAAAATTTTTTTTTTTTCCCCCCCCCCCCCCCAAAAAAACCAAAAAACCCCCAAAAAAGGGAACCCACCCCCCCCCCTTTTTTTCCCCCCCAAAAACTAACTTTTAAAACCCAAACCCCTTTTTAAATTTTTTTTCCCCTCCCCCCCTTTTTTTCCCCCCCCCAAAACCCCCCCCCCCCCCCCCCCTTTTTTTAAATTTTTTTCCCCTTTTTTTAAAAATTTTAAAAAAAGGGGGGGTTTTTTTTAAAAAAAATTTTTGGGGGGGGAAAGGCCAAAAAAATTTTCCCCTTTTTTTTCCGGGGGCCCCAAAAAACCCCCCCCCAAAAAAAAAAATAAATTTTTTAAAAAAATTAAAAAGGGTTTTTGGGGGGTTTTTAAAAAAAAATTTTTTTAAAAAAAAAAAAAAAAATTTTTAAAAATTCAAAAAAATTTTTGTTTTTTTTTTGGGGGAAAACCAAAAAAAAAACCCCCCCTTTTAAATTTTTTAAAAAGGTTTTTTTTTAAAAACCCCCCCCTTTTTTCCCCCCCCAAAAACCCCCCCCCAAAAAAAGGGGGGGCCAGGGGTTGGGGGGAAAAAAAAAAAAATTTAATTTTCCCCGGGGGGGGGGAAAAAAAAATTTCCTTTTTTTTCCCCCAAAAAAAAAAAAATTTAAAAAAAAAAATTTTTCCCCCAAAAACCTTTTGCCCCAAAAAACCCCCCCCCAAAAAAAAAAAAATTTTAAAACCCCCAAAAAAAAATTTTAAAAAAAAAAATTTTTTTTTTTAAAACCCAAAAAAAAAAAAATTAAAAAAAAACCCTCCCAAAAATTTAAACACAAAAGATAAAAAAATTTTTAAAAAAAAAACCCCCCCAAAAAAAAAATTTTTTAAAAAAATTTTAAAATTTTTAATTTTTAGAAAAAAAAAGGAAAAAAAAAAAAAAAAATTTTTTTTCCCCCCCGGGGGGTTTTTTTTTTGGGGCCGGGGTTTCTTTTTTTTGGGGTTGATTTTTTTTTTAAATTTTTTTGGTAGGGTTTTTTTCCCTTTTTTTTGTTTTTTAAAAAAAATTTTCCAAACTTTTTTTAAAAAAAATTTTTTTTTTTCCCCCCCCCAAAATTTCCCCCCTTTTTTTTCCCCCCCCCCAAAAAAATTTTCCCCCCAAATTCCCCCCCAAAAAAAAAAAAAATTTTTTTTTTTTTTTTTTTTTTAATAAAAATTTTTTAAAAAACCTTCAAAATCTTTTTTTTAAAAAATTTTCCCCGGGGGTTTTTTTTTTTAAAAAACAAAAAAAAAAACCAAAAAAAACAAAAAAAAAAACCCCCCCCAAAAAAAACAAAAATTTTTTTTTAAAAAAATTTTTGGGATTTCCCAAAAACCCTTTTTTTTTTCCCCCCCCGGGAGGGGGGGGGAAAAAAATTTTCAAAAAAAACCTTTTTAAAAAAATTTTTTAAAAAAAAAAGGGGACTTTGAAAAAAAATTTAAATTTTAGGGGTTTCCCAAAAAAAGCAAAAAAATTTTTTTTTTTTTTTCCCGGGCCCTTTTTTCGCTTTTTCCCTTTTTTTTGGGGTTTGGGGGGTTTTTTTTTTTTTCCCCCTTTTTTGGGTCTACCAAAAAGGGGGGCCCCCTCCCCCCTCCTGGGGGCCTTTTTTTTTTTTGGGGGTTTTTCCCCGGGCCCCTTTCCCCCCGGGGGTTTTTTTTTCCCCCCCCCTTTTTGGGGGGGCCCCCCTTTTCCCTCCCCTTCCCCTCCCCCCTTTTTTTTTTGGGGGGCCCCCCCCGGGGGGGGGGGGTTTCCGGGCTTTAAATTCCCCTTTTTTTTGGTTCCTTTTTTTTTTCCCCCCCTTTTTTGGGCCCCCCCCAACCCCCTTTTTTTTAAAATTTTTTTTTCCCCCCTTTTTTTTTAAAAAAAGGGCGTAAAAAAATTTCCCCCCCCTTTCCCCCCCCAAAAAAAAAAATTTTTTTTTTAAGGTTTTCCCCCCTTTTTTTTTTTTTTTTTTTTTTTTCCAAAAACCCCCCCTTTTTTTAAGTTTTTTTTTTTTTTTCCCCCCTTTTTTTTTTTCCCCCCTTTTCCCCTTTTTTTTTTTTTTTTTTTTTTTTTTCCCTTTTTTTCCCCCCTTCTTTTTTTTCCCCCAAAATTTTTTTTCCTTTTTTTCCCTTTTTTTTAAAAATTTTTTTAAAAATTTTTTTCAAAAAAAACCCAAACCCCCAAAAATTTTAAAAAAATTTTTTTTTAAAAAAAAAAAAATTTTTTAAAAACCGCCCAAAAAACCCCAAATTTTTTTTTTAAAAAAAAAAAATTTTTTTTTTTTAAAAAAAACCCCACAAAAACAAAAATTTTTCCTTTTTTTCCCCCCCCTTTTAAAAAAAAAATTTTTTCCCCCCCAAAAAAAACCCCTTTTTTTCCCCCCAACCCCCCCCCTTTTTTTTTTTAAAAAGGGGGCCCCCTTTAAAAAAATTTTTAAACCCGGGGGGCCCCCCAAAACCCCCCGGTTTCCCCCCAAAAAAAAATTTTAAAAAAACCCCCCGGGGGGAAGAAATTTTCCCTTTTTTTTTTTAAAACCCTTTTGGGGGCCCCCCCCCCGGGTTTTTTAAAATTTTTTTTTAAAAATTCCCCCTTTTTTTTTTTGGGGGGAAAAAAACCCCCCCCCCCTTGGGGGCAATTTTCCTTTTCTTTTTTTTAAAACCCCCCCCTTTTTTTTTTTTTTTTTTTTGGGGGGGGGGGTTTTTTTTTTTCCCCTTTATTTTTAAAAAAAAGGGGTTGGGGAAAAAAAGGGGGGGGGGGGGTTTTTTAATTTTAAGGGGGGGAAAAGGGGGAAAAAAAGGGGGAACGGAAAAGAAAAACCAAAAACCCAAAAACCCAAAAATTTCGGGCCCCCCAGGGGGGGGGGGTTTAAAAATTTTTTAAAAAATTTTTTTCCCCAAAAAGGGGGGGGGCCCCCGGGGAAAGGGGGGGGGTTTTTTTGGGGAAAAAAAATTTTAAATTTTTTTTTTTTCCCCCCCTTTGGAAAAAAAATTTCCCCTTTCCCCCCAAAAGGAAAAAAAAATTTATTTTTTTTAAAAAATTTTTAAAAAAATAAAAAAAAAAAACCCCAAAAAAAAACCCCCCCCAAAAAACCCCCCAAACCAAAAAAAAAACCCAAAGAAAAAAAGGGAAAGGGGAAAAAAAAGAAAAAAAAATTAATTTGGGAAAAAAAAAAAAGGGGAAAAAAAAAAGGGGGGGAAAAAAAAAAGGGGGGGAAAAAAAAAAAAAACCCCCCCCAAAAACCGGAAAAAAAAAAATTTTAAAACCCCCTTTTTAAAAAACCCTCCCCCCCCCCCCAATTTTTTTTTAAAAAATTTAGCCCCAACCTCAAAAATTTTTTTTTTTCCCCCCCGGGTTAAAAAAAGGGGGGGGAAACCCCCGGGTTTTTTTTTTTTCCTTTTTTTTTTTTTGGGGGGGGAAAATTAAAAATTAAAAAATTTTGGAAAAAATTTTTTAAAAAAATTTTAAAAAAGGGGGGGGGGTTTTTAAAAATTTTTTTTTTTTTTAAAAAAAAAATTTGGTTTTATTTTTCCCCTTTTTGGGCCATTTTTTTTTTTTTCCCCTCCCCAAAAAAACCAAATTTTTCCCCCCCAAAAAAAGGGGAAAAAATTTTTTTTTAAAAAATTTTTTTTTTTGGGGCCCTTTTAAAAAACCCCCCCGGGGCCCCCCCTTTTTTTTGGGGGGTTTTTTTTTATTTTTTTTAAAAAAAGGTTTTTTTTTTTTTTTCCCCTTTTTTAAAAAAACCCCCCTTTGTCCCCAAAATTTTTAAAAAAAAAATTTTTTTTTTTTGGGGAAAAAAAGGGGGCAAAAGGAAAAAAAAAAAAAAAAAAAAAAAAAAGGGGGGGGGGGTTTTTTTTTTTTTTTTTTTCCCCCCTTTTTAATTTATTGTTTCTTTTTTATCTTAAAAAAAACCCCCCCCCCTTTTTCTTTTTTTTTAAAAAAAAATTTTTTAAATTTTTAAAAAAAAAATTTTAAAAAAATTTTTTAAACCTTTAAAAATTTTAAAAATTTTTTTTTAAATTTTTATTTTTTTTTTTTTTTTAAAACCCCCCTTTTTTGGGAAAAAATTTGCCCTTTAAAAAATTTTTTTTTTTTTTCTTTTTTTTTTTTCCCCCCCGGGGGTTTTTTTTCCCCCTTTTTTTTTTTTCCCCCCCAAAAAAAACCCCCCAAAAAAAAAAAAAAAGGGGGGTTTGGGGGGGGGTTTTTTTTTTGGGGGGGGGGTTTTTTTTTAAAAAAAAAAAAAAAAAACCCCCCAAAAAAAAATTTTTGGGGAAAAAAAAAAAAAAAAGGCCCACGGGAAACCTTGGGGGGGAAAAAAAAAAACCAAAAAAAAAAAAAAACCCCCCAAAAAAAAAAAATTTTTTTCCCCCCCCCCAAAATTTTTTTGGTTTTTTTTGGCCAATTTTTTTTTAAAAAAATTTCCAAAAATTTTTTAATTTAATTTTTTTCCCGGGGGTTTTTTGCGGAGCCCCCTTTTTTTTTTGGGGGGTTTTTTTTTAAGGGGGGGTTTTTTAAAAAATTTTTTTCCCCTTTAATTTTTCCATTTTTTTTTTTAAATTTCCCCAAACCCCCCCCTTGTTTTTTTTTAAAAAATTTAGGGGGGAAACCGGGGGTTTTTTTTAAAAAAAACTTTGTTTTTTTTTTTTTTTTTGGGGGAAAAAAAAAAAAAACCCCCCCCCAAAAAATTTTTTAAAAAAAAAAAAAAGGGGGGGAAAAAAAAAAAACCCCCCCCTTTCCCAAAAAAGGGAAAACCCGGGAAAAATTTAAAAAAGGGAAAAAAGGGGGGGGGGGGGGGGGGGGGGGGAAAACCCCCCCCCGGAAAAAAAAAGAAAAAAAAATTTTTTTTGGGGAAAAAATTCCTTTGGGGGGGGGTTTTTGTTTTTTTTTTTTCCCCAAAAAAAATTTTTGGGGGGGGGTTTTTGGAAAGTTTTTCCCCTTTTTTTTTAAATTTTTTTTTTTTTTTTTTTTTTTTTTTTCCCCCCCCCCCCCAAAAAAATTTTTTTTTTTTTTTTTTTTTTTATTTTTTCCTTTTTTTTTTTGGGGGGGCCCCTTTTTGGGTTTTTGGGGCTTTTTTTTTTAAAAAAACCCCTTTTGGTTTTTTTTTTTTTTAACCCCCCAAAAATTAAAAAAAATTAAAAACCCAAAACCCCGGGAAAACCCCCCCAAAAACCCCCCCCCCCCCAAAAAAACCCCCAAAAACCCCCCCCCCCCCAAAAAACCCCTAACCCCCCTTTTTTTTCCCCCCCCCCAAAAAAAAACCCCCAAACCCCCCCCCCCCACCCCCCCTTTTTTTCCCCAAAATTTTTTTTCCCAAAAACCCCCCCAAAAAAAAAAAAGGGGGGGGGGGGTTTTTTTTCCCTAGAAAACCCCGGGGGGAAAAAGGGTTTTTTTGGGGGGGGAAAGAAAAAGGGGCCCAAATTTTCCCTTTGGGGGGGCCCCCTTTTTCCCCCCCCCCAAAAAAAAAAACCCAAAAATTTTTAAAAAAAAAAAAAAAAAAACCCCCCCCCAAAAAAAATTAAAAAAAAAAAAAAACCCCCCCAAAAACCGGGGAAAAAAAACCCCCAAAAATAAAGGCCCCCCCCAAAACCCCTTTTCCCATAAAAAAAAAATTTTTTTAAAAAATTTTCCCCCAAAAAATTTCCCAAAAACCCCTTTTTGGGGGGGGGGGGGTTTAAAAAAAGGGGGGAAAAAAAATTTTTAAATTTTTTTAACAAAAAAAAAAAAAAACCCTTTTTTTAAAAAAAAAACTTTTGTTTTTTTTTTTTAAAAAAAAAATTGAAAAAAAAAAATTTTCCCTTTATAAAAATTTTCTTTTTTTTTTTTCCCCGGGGGTTTTGTAGGGGGGGTTTTTTTCCCCCCTTTAAACCCCCAAAAAAAAAAAATTTTTT
>JASPKP010005372.1:0-15977 GCA_030674155.1 Stramonita haemastoma | reverse complement strand
CCGCTGCTCCTTCGCCCACATCTGCCGCATGCTGCAAGACCCCAAAGCCGTGCAGCAGGACCCAGGCTCGGAAGGCTCGAAAGAAACTCTGCTAGAGTTGTATGATGATGATGAGGATGATGATGGTGGTGATGGTGATGGTGGTGAGGGTGATGATGGTGATGGTGATGGTGATGGTGGTGGTGGTGGTGAGGATGATGATAGCGTTTTTGGTAGCGAGGGAGAGGGCGAGGATGATGATGATGATTGCGTCACGGTCACGTGGGATGACAGCGCCCTCTGTGACGCGGACGGTCAGTGCTTTCCCTTGAATCCCAGTTGTGAAGGTGTTACTTCGGTTTAAGAGGTTTTGTAAGAAAGAGAATTTTAGTTCAAAAATGGATTTTTAAAAGGTGTAACAAGAAAAAAAATGTTATTCCATCTTCTTCTTTCCTTCGCTTAACACTGTCAGGTGTTTCAAGGAAAAAAATAATGGCATGTCCTTTCCAGCTCCTCTCGCGGGTCGTACAGCTTGGTTTTCAGGGATATTTCAGTCAGCCACACAATCTTCCTCAGGTCACTGGAAAGACAAATTATCTTCTTACTTTATGCGTGCAGTATCCCCAAGATTGAAGACAGTTTTATTTGAGTAAGTGTTGAGAATTGACAGCATTACAGTATCCTTTGTTTTCAGAATGGAAAGACAGTTTTTCCTCGGCTTCAATTTTTGTTCTTATGTACATAATATTTTTACTTGGTGTCAGACGGTTCCGTTGTATGTATCATTGGTCCATTTTAACTATATATGAACAATCTTGTTTTTGATAAATAATGATCCGTCCTCATCAAAATGTTCTGCCTCAGGGACATACATAAGAAGGAGAAAACCACTTCAATAGTTTTGTTAAGTTTTGATTACCCTTTTAGCTACTTCCATAAACTTACCCGACTTTTATTTATTTCATCTATTTTATCTTATATTACTTTTAAATCAATTTACCATATTATAACAACATTTCACGGCTACATTTCACGGCTGAAGGCAATCTCAACACAACATTTCACAACATAACATTTTAATATAAGGCCTTTGCTTTATCTATCTATCTATCTATCTATCTATCTATCTATCTATCTATCTATCTATCTATCTATCTATCTATCTATCTATCTATCTATCTATCTATCTATCTATATCTATATCTATCTATCTATTCTATCTATCTATCTATCTATCTATCTATCTATCTATCTATCTATCTATCTATATCTATCTATCTATCTATCTATATTATTTTATCTATCTATCTATCTATCTATCTATCTATCTATCTATCTATCTATCTATCTATCTATCTATCTATCTATCTATCTATCTATCTATCTATCTATCTATCTATCTATCTATCTATCTATCTATCTATCTATCTATCTATCTATCTATCTATCTATCTATCTATCTGTTTTCCACCTGTCACTATAAGAGGTGCATGATCACCAAAATGTGTGAGTAACTTAATGATGAAGATACAATCTGATTTCCAGTTGTTGTTTTTTTTTGGCTTCGTTGTTGTCATTTTTTAAAAGTCAGTGACTATGCCATTAAGTCATGTGCCTGTCTTTGATCTGTTTCTTCCCAATAAATCATTCAATTTGGAATCTGAAGGACACTGTTCTACCCTATCTTGTCGAATGAGAGTGAGAGATGTGAGAGAGATGTGAGAGAGAGAGATGTGAGAGAGGAGAGAGATGTGAGAGAGAGAGGGAGAGAGAGAGAGAGGAGAGAGAGAGAGAGAGAGAGAGAGAGAGAGAGAGAGAGAGAGAAGAGAGAGAGAGAGAGAGAGAGAGAGAGAGAGGAGAGAGAGAGAGAGAGAGAGAGAGAGAGAGAGAGCGCACATGCAGACCCACAGATACACACACACACACACACACACACACACACACACACACACACACCACACACACACACACACACACACACACACACACACACACACTCACGCGCGCGCGCGCACGCAAACACACACAGAGATGTATGTGGAATAAAGACACGAGTGTTTATTCCGTCATCTTCGAAATGAAGGAATAAATAAAAATTAAAGAAATAAACATACACACACAACAACAGACAGACTGACAGATAGACAGAGACAGAGAGATAGCATGCATAATTTGTAAATATTTTTTCTATTGAAATCACACACACACACACACAAACACACACACACACACACATACACACATACACACACATACACACACACACACACACACACACACACACACACACACACACACACACACACACATATATATATATATATATATATATACATATATATATATATATATATATATATATATATATATATATATATATATATATATACACGCCGAGTCGCAACTTTACATCAAGCATTATTTTTATTACTATAAACATCATTATTTCCCAATGTGAATCATGTCAATATTAATTGCACACAGCTACAGGTTGGTTGGAGGTTAGCCTAGTGGTTAGAGCGTTTCGCTCGTGACCTGACGGTTCGGATTCAAGCCATCATCAAGTCATCCGCTAATTGGGAATTTACCTGGAGTTAATATCAGTAATAACTTCACTGCCCCCGACAGTTCTTTGGACGAGACTATAAACCAAGGTCCCGTGTGTGACAGCACGCATAATATTTTGCGTTAAAACCCATTTCTGCCTTTCAAAAGACTACACCATTTCGTTCCGATAGGAACGAATGATAAAGTTGAATAAAAAAAATAAAATAAAATAATGCATGCTTATAGGTGTCGTGTTTTGACAGCATTCCCAAAGTCTGAGATGCAGTGATGTTGGGGAGGGGGGGGGGGGGTAAGGTCGGTTGCATAATTATGCAGTATCTCACCATCGATGAACCTCGGCCGGAGCTCTAGCCCAGGAACAGCACCCCCCCCTCCCACCCCCACCCCACAAAGAAAAACAAGACACATAAAATTGTTTCCAAATACAAATCATGTCAATCATTAGTCAATCCATAAAAAAATCACAGAAACATTGCACTTTACATTAGCTTTTGGACATGCACTTGAAATCAAGTCTGTGTGTGTTGTTGTGTGTGTGTGTGTGTGTGTGTGTGTGTGTGTGTGTGTGTGTGTGTGTGTGTGTGTGTGTGTGTGTGTGTGTTGAAAAAATCATGATATTTTGCAAAAAAGAACTTGTAGCATGTTTATATCTGTTGGGAAAAACTTTGCAAGTTGTTAACTATTTTAAACATTTAGGAATTATTTTCATTAAGAGTGGCAGTTTTGCAAAATAATTATAAGGAAAATGCTTAATCAAGCTACTAAAGTCATGTTTAGTCTGATAAGGACTGCATGGCAAAAAGAACTACTTATGCATGTGACACTTGATTTCTTCGATAAAATTGTTTACCCGTTTTGCTGTATAGGTGTGAAATTTGGAGTTATGAAAATATAGGAATCATCAAAAAATTCCTGTTAATTTTTTTAAAAGATATTTTTCGTTTAAAGTGTATGATGTCAAATTCGTTAGCATATGGAGAAGGGGGCATAAAGTCCTTGTCTATTTCTGTTCCAATGGTTTGTTTCTGGATGAAAGTGCTTGACTTTCATCCTGGAAAGCTATCGTCACATGCTTACCAGAGGATGAAAGATTTACATGGAAATCTCTGATTCAATCAGCATGGCTGAATAAGATACGGAACATTTTAGTGCAAAGAAGATTTTGACTTTGTGGAAGAGACAGTTTGGCTAAACTATCAATTCTACTAGTTCATGTAATTATCAAAACCTTCTTAATAGAAAAAATTGTTAATGAAAGAAGAGCTGAGCTGTGGGATAATAGTAGATGCAGTTAGTACAAAAACTATAAAGCCAATTTTAGTATGCAAAAATATATAACTTGTTTGCCAGATGTATATGTACATACTCTCATGAAATGGAATGGCAGATCTCTACGGGGAGCGCTAGGGCACCAAGACAATATGGCACCGTATGCATACACACTCTCCAACTATCTTGCATATGCGTGGCGCCGGATTAGAGGCGACGACAATGCGCCCAAGAGCAAAGAAAGCGCGTTTGTAGGAAGGAAAGCTGGGAAGAGTGGGCCACAAAATTCCGTCCGTGCGTGCAAGAATAATGACAATATACAGCAATATGATGTACCACAGCAAACTGGAGGGTCCCCGCCACATGCGCGCACACAAATGAACACACTGACAAACACCAGCACGCAAGCGCGCGCGCGAATGCATACCTACCCCCATGCAGAAATAGCCGCCGTTTGGCGCCAAGAGGCCACCCAAAGACCCGTTTCCAGCCCCGCCCGACCCCGACTTTTGCAGGGTTAAAGATCCCAGGGCACCAAAACAATATGGCACCGTATGCATACACACTCTCCAACCATCTTGGATATGCGTGGCGCCGGATTTGTGCCGACGACACTGCGCCAAAGAGCTAAGAAAGCGCGTTTGTCGGAAGGAAAACGGGTAAGCGTAGGCCACGAAAATCCTGCCGTGCGCGCGAGAATAATGACAATATACAGCAATATGATGCACCACAGAAAACTAGAGGGTCCCCGCCACATGCGCGCACACAAACAAACACACTGACAAACACCAGCCCGTGCGCGCATGCGCGAATGCATACCCACCCCCCTGCAGAAAAAACCGCCGTTTGGCGCCAAGAGGCCACCCAAAGAGCCGTTTCCAGCCCCGCCGGACCCCGACTTTTGCAGGGTAAAAGATCCCAGGGCACCAAGACAATATGACACCGTATGCATACACACACTCCAACCATCTTGCATATGCGCGGCGCCGTATTTGTGGCGACGAGACGGCGCCCAAAAGCAAAGAAAGCGCGTTTGTCGGAAGGAAAGCGCGTAAGGGTAGGCCACGAAAATCCTGCCGTACGCGCAAGAATAATGACAATATGCAGCAATATGATACACCACAGCAAACTGGAGGGTCCCCGCCACATTGGCGCACACAAACGAAAAAGCTGACAAACACCAGCGTGCGAGCGCGTGTGCGAATGCATACCCACCCCCCTGCTGAAAAAGCCGCCGTTTGGTGCCAAGAGGCCACACAAAGAGAAGTTTCCAGCCCCGCCCGACCCGACTTTTGCCGGGTAAAAGATCCAAGGGCACCAAAACAATATGGCACCGTATGCATACACACTCGCCGACCATCTTGCATATGCGTGGCACCGGATTTGTGGTGACGACACAGCGCCCAAGAGCAAAGAAAGCGCGTTTGTTCGAAAGAAAGTGGGTAAGTGTAGGCCATGAAAATCCTGCCGTGCGCGCAAGAATAATGACAATACACAGGAATATGATACACCACAGCAAACTGGAGGGTCCCCGCCACATGCACACACACAAACGAACACGTTGACAAACACCAGCGCGCGAGCGGATGTGGGAATGCATACCAACCCCCCTGCAGGAAAAGCCGTCGTTTTGCGATAAGAGGCCACCCAAAGAGCCGTTTCAGCCCCGCCCGACCCCGACTTTTGCAGGGTAAAAGATCACAGGGCACCAAGACAATATGGCACCGTATGCATACACATTCTCCGACAATTTTGCATGTGTGTGGCGCAAAAATTGTGGCGACGACTCAGCGCCCAAGAGCTAAGAATGTGCATTAGTCGAAAAGAAAGCGGGTAAGTGTAGGCCACGAAAATCCTGCCGTGTGCACAAGAATAATGACAATATACAGCAATATGATACACCACAGAAAAATGGTGGGTCCCTGCCACATGCACGCACACAAATGAACACGCTGACAAACACCAGCGTTGGAGCGCGTGCGCGAATGCATACCCACCCATCTGCAGAAAAAGCCGCCGTTTGGCGCCAAGAGGCCACCCAAAGAGCCGTTTGCAGCCCCGCCCGACCCCGACTTTTGCAGGGTAAAAGATTCCAGGGCAGCAAGACAATATGGCACCGTATGCATAAACACTCTCCAACCATCTTGCATATGCGTGGCGCCGGATTTATGGCGACGACACAGCGCCAAAGAGCTAAGAAAGCGCGTTTGTCGGAAGGAAAGCGGGTAAAGGTAGGCCACCAAAATCCTGCCGTGCGCGCAAGAATAATCACAATATGCAGCAATATGATACATCACAGCAAACTGGGGGTCCCCTCCACATGCGCGCACACAAGCTAACACGCTGACAAACACCAGCGCGCGAGCACGTGCGCGAATGCATACCCACCCCCCTGCTAAAAAAAACCGCCGTTTGGCGCTAAGAGGCCACCCGAAGAGCCGTTTCCAGCCCCGCCCGACCACGACTTTTGCAGGGTAAAAGATCCCAGGGCACCAAGACATTATGGCACCGTATGCATACACACTCGCCGACAATGTTGCATATGCGTTGCGCCGGATTTGTGGCGACGACACGGCGCCTAAGAGCTAAGAAATATCGTTTGTCCGAAGCAAGCAGGTAAGTGTAGGCCACGAAAATCCTGCCGTGCGCGCAAGAGTAATCATAATATACAGCAATATGATACATCACAGCAAACTGGAGGGTCTCCGCCACATAAGCGCACACAAGCAAACACACTGACAAACACCAGCGCGCGAGCGAGTGTACGAATGCATACCAACCCCCCTGCAGAAAAAGCCGCCGTTTGGCACCAATAGGCATCCCGAAGAGCCGTTTCCAGCCCCGCCCCACCCCGACTTTTCCAGGGTAAAAGATCCCAGGGCACCAAGACAATATTGCACCGTATGTATACACACTCGCCGACAATCTTGCATATGCGTGGCACTGGATATGTGGCGACGACACGGCGCCCAAGAGCTAAGAAAGCGCGTTTGTCGGAAGGAACTCGGGTACGTGAAGGCCACGAAAATCCTGATGGTGCGCGAAAGAATAATGACAATATACAGCAATATGATACACCACAGCAAACTGGAGGGTCGCCGTCACATGCAGGCACACAAACAAAAACGTTGACAAAAACCAGCGTGCGAGCTCGTGCGCGAATGCATACCCACCCCCCTGCAGAAAAAGCCGAACTTTGGCGCCAAGAGGCCACCCGAAGAGCCGTTTCAAGCCCCACCCGACCCCGACTTTTGCAGGGTAAAAGATCCCAGGGCACAGAGACAATATGGAACCGTATGCATACACACTCGCCAACCAGCGCGCGAGCTCTTGCGGGAATGCATACCAACCCCCCTGCAGGAAAAGCCGTCGTTTTGCGCCAAGAGGCCACCCAAAGATCCGTTTCCGGCCCCGCCCGACCCCGACTTTTGCAGGGTAAAAGATCACAGGGCACAAAGACAATATGTCAGCGTATGCATACACATTCTCCGACAATTTTGCATATGCGTGGCGCAAAGTTTGTGGCGTCGACTCAGCGCCCAAGAGCTAAGAATGTGTGTTTGTCGAAAGGAAAGCGGGGTAAGTGTAGGCCACCAAAATCCTGCCGTGCGAGCAAGAATAATGACAATATACAGCAATATGATACACCACAGCAAACTGGAGGGTCGCCACCACATGCGCGCACACAAAAGAACACACTGACAAACACCAGCGCGCGAGCGCGTGCGCGAATGCATACCCATCCCCCTGCAGAAAAAGCCGCCGTTTGGCGCCAAGAGGCCACCCGAAGAGTCGTTTCAAGCCCCGCCCGACCCCGACCTTTTGAGGGTAAAAGATCCCAGGGCACAAAGACAATATGGCACCGAATGCATACACACTCGCCGACCATCTTGCATGTGCGTGGCGCCGGATTTGTGGTGACGACACGGCGCTGAAGAGCTAAGAAAGCGCGTTTGTCGGAAGGAAAGCGGGTAAGTGTAGGCCACAAAAATCCTGCCGTGCGCGCAAGAATAATCACAATATACAGCAATATGATACACCACAGCAAACTGGGGGGTCCCGCCACATGCGCGCATACAAACGAACACGCTGAGAAACACCAGCGCGCGAGAGCGTGCGCGAATGCATACCGAGCCCCTTGCAGAAAAGGCCGCCGTTTGGCGCCAAGACGGCACCCGAAGAGCCGTTTCCAGCAACGCCCGACCCCGACTTTTGCAGGGTAAAAGATCCCAGGGCACCAAGACAATATGGCACCGTATGCATGCACACCCGCCAACCATCTTGGATATGCGTTGTACCGGCATAGTGGCGAAGACACTGCGCCCAAGAGCTAAGAAAGCGCGTTTGTCGGAAGGAAAGATGAAAAATGTAGGCCACGAAAATCCTGCCGTGCACGCATGAATAATTACAAAATACAGCAACATGATACACCACAGCAAACTGGGGGGTGCCCGCCACATGCGCACACACAAACAAACACACTGAGAAACACCGGCGCGCGATTGCGTGCGCGAATGAATACCCACCACCCTGACGAAAAAGCCACCTGTCGGCGCCAAGAGGCCACCCGAAGAGCCGATTCCAGCCCCGCCCGACCGCGACTTTTGCAGGGTAAACGATCCCAGGGCACCAAGACAATATGGCACTGTATGCATACACACTCTCCAACAATCTTGGATATGCGTGGCGTCGGATTCGTGGCGACGACACAGCGCCCAAGAGCTAAGAAAGCGCGTTTGTCGGAAGGAAAGCAGGTAAGTGTAGACCACCAAAACCCTGCCGTGCGCGCAAGAATAATGACAATATACAGCAATATGATATGCCACAGCAAACTGGGGGGTACCCGCTACATGCGCGCATACAAGCGAACACACTGACAAACACCAGCGCGCGAGCTCGTGCGCAAATGCATACCCACCAACTGCAGAAAAAGCCGTCGTTGAACGCCAAGAGGCCACCCAAAGAGTCGTTTCCAGCCCCGCCCGACCCCGTCTTTTGCAGGGTAAAAGATCCCAGGGCACCGAAACATTATGGCACCGTATTTATACACACTCTCCAACCATCTTGCATATGCGTGGCGCCGGATTTGTGGTGACGACACGGCACCCAAGAGCTAAGAAAGCGCGTTTGTCGGAAGGAAAGGTGGTAAGGGTAGGCCACGAAAATCCTGCCGTGCGCGCAAGAATAATGACAATATACAGCAATATGATACACCACTGCAAACTGGGGGGTCCCTGCAACATGTGCGCACACAAACGAACACACTGACACACACCAGCGCGCGAGTGCGTGCGCGAATGCATACCCACCCCCCTGCAGAAAAAGCCGCCGTTTTGCGCCAAAACGCCACCCAAAGAGCCGTTTCCAGCCCCGCCCGACCCCGTCTTTTGCAGGGTAAAAGATCCCAGCGAACCAAGACAATGTGGTACCGTATGCATAGACACCCTCCAACCATCTTGCATATGCGTTGCGCCAGATTTGTGGCGACGACACAGCGCCCAAGAGCTAAGAAAGCGCGTTTGTCGGAAGGAAAGCGGGTAAGTGTAGGCCACCAAAATCCTGCCGTGTGCGCAAGAATAATGACAATATACAGCAATATGATACACCTCAGCAAACTGGGGGGTCCCTGCCACATGCGCGCACACAAACGAACACACTGACAAACACCAGCGTGCCAGCGCGTGCGCGAATGCATATCCACCAGCCTGCAGAAAAGGCCGCCGTTTGGCGCCAAGAGGCCACCCAAAGAGCCGTTTCCAGCCCCGCCCGACCCCGACTTTTGCAAGGTAAAAGATCCCAGGGCACCACGACAATATGGGACTGTATGCGTACACGCTCTCCAACCATCTTGCATATGCGTGGCGCTGGATTTCTCTCGACGATATAGTGCCTAAGAGCTAAGAAAGCGCGTTTGACGGAAGGTAAGCGGGTAAGTGTACGCCACCAAAATTCTGCTATGCGAGCTAGAATAATGACAATATACAGCGATATGATGCACCACAGCAAACTGGGGGGTCCCTGCCACATATGCACACAATCGACTACACTGACAAACACCAGCGCGCGTGAGCGTGTCCGCATGGATACCCATCCCCCTGCGGAAAAAGGTTCCGTTTTGCGCCAAGATGCCACCAAGGAGCAATTTTCAGCCCCGTCGGATTCCCACTTTTGCACGTTAAAAGATCCTATGTTACCGAGACAATAATTGTATTGCTCTGTACGCATACACTCTCTCCAACCCTCTTGGATATGCGTGGCGCCCGATTTGTGGCGACGAGACTGCGCCCGAGAGCTAAGAAAGCGTGTTTGTCGGAGGGAAAGCTGGTAAGTGTACGCCACCAAAAACCTGCTCTGCGCGGAAAAATAATGACAATATACAGCAATATGATGCATCACAGGAAACTGCAGGGTCGCCGCCACATGTGCGCACACAAACGAACACACTGACAAACACCAGCGTTCGTGCGTCTGCTGCATGCATACCCACCCCCCTGAGGAAAAAGGTGCCGTTTGGCGCCAAGATGCCACCCAAAATAGCCGTTCTAAGCACCATCCGACACCCACTTTTACACGGTAAAAGATCCCACGGCACCAAGACAATATGGCACTGTATGCATACACTATCTCCGGCCATCTTGGATATGCGTGGCGCCCGATTTGTGGCGACGACACAGCATCCAAGAGCTAAGAAAGCGTATTTGCGGAAGGAAAGCGGGTAAGTGTTCGCCACCAAATTTCTGCTCTTCGAGCAAGAATGATGACAATATACAGCAATATGATGCACCACAGCAATCTGCAGGGTCCCCGCCACAAGCGCGCACACAGACGAACACACTGACAATCAACAGGGTGTATGCATACAGTGCAATATTGTCATGGTGCCTTGGGGTCTGTAACCGTGCAAAAGTTGGGGTAGGACGGGCCTGAAAACGACGCTTTGGGTCCCGTCTTTACCCAAAACCGCACTTTTTTGGCCGGGGGGTGGGTATGCGTGCGTGCACGCGCACGCACACGCTCGCAGGTGTTTGTCAGTGTGTTTGTTTTTGTGCGCGCATGTGGAGGGGACCCTGCACTTGGCCGTGGTGCATGATATTGCTGTATATTGTCATTGTTATTGTGCGCCGTGATTGGTTTTTGTTGCGTACACCCTAGCACATTTCCTTGCAAGAAACTAGCTTTCTCAGCTCTTGAGGTCCGCCGAGTCGCCACGAGTCCGGCGCCACACACCTGGAACATTGTGGGAGAGAGTATATGCATACAGTGCCATATTGTCTTGGTGCCTTGGGGTCTGTGACCGTGCAAAAGTTGGGGTAGGACGGACCTGAAAACGACTCTTTGGTCCCGTCTTTGCCTAAAACCGCACATGTTTGGCGGGGGTGGGTATGCGCACGCGCACGCGCGCAGGTGTTTGTCAGTGTGTTTGTGTGCGCGCATGTATGTTTACATACATATACATACATACATACATACATACATACATACATATATACATACATACATACATACATGCATACATGCATACATACATACATACATACATACATACATACATACATACATACATACATACATACATACATAAACGGACAGATAGATAGATAGATAGATAGATAGACAGACAGACAGACAGACAGACAGACAGACAGACAGACAGACAGACAGACAGATAGATAGATAGATAGATAGATTGATAGATTGATAGATAGATAGATAGATAGATAGATAGATAGATAGATAGATAGATAGATAAATAGATAGATAGATAGATAGATAGATAGATAGATAGATAGATAGATAGATAGATAGATAGATAGATAGATAGATAGATAGTAGATGATAGATAGATCGATCCACACTAAAACCAGGCCATTTTTATTACCAAATTCTTTGCATGCATTTCTATTCTTAAGAAGAAATTGGGTTACAAACAAATAAAAGAGAAATCACTCCGGTCCCCCCCCCCTCCACCACCACCATCACCACCAAACTCAGATAGTGCCATGGTCAGACAGAAGAAAAATATCAACAACATTAAAGAGGAAAGAAGAATATCAAGATAGACCTATAACACAAAAGTCTTACATGCCATATTCATATAGCCAAACCAAAACAATATCATGATAAAACTGTGTTTTAAAAACGGTATATCGGCTAGCATAGTTATAATTATTTTATACTCTTTGAAACTGGGTCCTCAGCACACCTGTAGTTGTGTGGTTCGTGTACGTGTATGCTCGCTTCCCTGTCTATCAGTGTGTCTGTTAGTCTGAGAGTCGTACATCTGTCCACTACCTTTCTCAAATAACTGGCGATACGAGACAGACGAAGATACATGGACAGAAAGAAAGACAGACCGATAGATACATGGACAGACAGACAGACAGAAAGAAAGAATATCAAGAAAGAAAAAAAAATAATGGACACAATCAAAATAATTCTAACTAGGAAAACATGCAAAATACATACAACCTACAGGTGTGTTTTCTTATGTATTCCGGGTTGTTGGTTTTTTTTAATGAATTTTGTATATGATTGTCGCGAGCGCGGGCGGGCGTTGTGTGTGTGTGTGTGTGTGTGTGTGTGTGTGTGTGTGTGTGTGTGTGTGTGTGTGTGTGTGTGTGTGTGTGTGTGTTGTGTGTGTGTGTGTGTGTGTGTGTGTGTGTGTGTGTGTGTGTGTTAAGATAGGTAAAGAAGACATTTTTGTGGTTGAAACAATTACAAATACTTTTGTTCTGAATGAGGATTTTGGGAGTACACAGTGATACGTCGCACAGACAAACTGAAATTAATGTTGGCAAAAATCAGAACTCGATTTAAAGGGAGACAATAATACAGTTAAACCAATATCCCGTTCTTGCTTCCCTTAGACCATAGATCTTCCAACCAGAGCAACAAGGGAGACGGGCCCTAGTCCCCCTAACCCACATAATCATCATTCTATTTTATTTTTTACCTATTCTTTTATATTCATTTACTCTTTTATACCGAGGATAATGGAATAAGCACCCATGTGCTTTTTGCCATCCAGTCCCCGTATGTATACAGTTTTGTAAATCTTGTCACCTGTTCCCACCGGCACACAATAGGCCTACTCTTACGAAAAGCGGAACAGGATTTAACATGTACGCAAGATGTTGTGGTGCATTCGCACACTGGGCCTCGGTTTAAAGTCTCATCCGAAGGACTTTTGCGGAGGGTGGAGTCAGCACTGATGTTAACTCCAGGGGAAAAATCCCCTCGAACGGGAATGGTTCCCGGGTCGTCAAATTGTTAAATTTTATGCATACCAAGAATAAGGCGTATATGAGAAGATGTGACGAAGGGCCTGTTTTGAATTCCGTCCTGCCCCGACTTTTCCATGATAACAGAGCCCAGGGCACCAAAAAGAGTGCTTTACTGCATGCTTACACATCTTACTAGCATCTTTGTTGTGGGTGGTACCGATCTTGTGGCGACACCACAGCCCAGAAGAGGGCAGTCCGGCTTTAATATAGCAAATTTGTCGGAACGAAAGCTGACACAGTGTACACAACAATACATAGTACTACACATAATATTAATGATATACAATATGACGCAGTATTGAACAGTGCAGGGCCGTTGCCACACGCACACTTACAATTGTATTATTGAAACGTTTGATTCCAATTCTTGAACTGTGCAGTCGTATGAAATTAGCGCTAAATTGATGAATAGAAGCATTCCAAAATGAAAACATCACATTTTGAACATATTTCTTGTTCTTGTAAACAAGAAATTTTACTGTATAAACTGAGGCTCAATGCATGGAATACCAAATATTCTAAAAATGTGTCATGTTGCCGTTCTCAACCTCTTTAAAACCACCATTTATTGTTTGATTGACCAATCCTTATTTACCTGTTTAAAAGGAGAGGACTAGATATTAAAAAAAGATATACCACTGTTCAAGAAGTTTTATATGACTCTCAGCAGTTCATAACATCAGTTGCTGATGTTATATATTCTTCTCCTGTAAGACCTCTACTGTAGTTTATATATATAAGTATATATATGTTGTATATATATTATATATATATATATATATATATATATATATATATATATATATATATATATATATATATATATTATATATATATATATAGAGAGAGAGAGGAGGAGAGGAGAGAGATGAGGGGAGAGAGAGAAGATGAAGGAGAGGAGAGAGAAGAGAGAGAGAGACGAGAGAGAGAGGAGAGAGTAGAGAGAGAGAGAGAGAGAGAGAGCAGAGAGAGAGAGAGAGAGAGGAGAGAGAGAGAGAGATAGAAAGAGAGAGATGAGAGAGAGAGAGGAGAGAGAGAGATGATGATGGTTTGAATGGGGGGTGTCTATATCACCAAGTAGTGAAGGACATTAACAAAACAAAACAAACAAAACGCACTCATACATTTCTGAAAGCAGCCTTCAAATCACTACCCAAAGAAAAACCCAAAGGGTAAAACGTTTGTGACTAGCTGAACAAAACTTTAAATCTGAACGCTGCTCTGTGTGTGTTGTGTCGTAAAGTGGTCAGGGTCCTATAGTGATCATGCTCAAGAGAGGTAAGACCTTCTCCCTGGGTTCTGGAACTTCCTGTGGAAACTTAATAAACTTCTCCTTCCTTGTACCAGATGGGCTGCCAGTACACAGACTGCACATTGCTAAACAAAGGAATCTGAATCTGTTATTCTCCTTGGGAGCGTGCATATCAATACAACAACAGATTTTACTCGGAAAGTCAGGGAGTCTGAAATCGTTTTGAGTCTGCTGTCTCAACTTAGCTTTTTTCTATGTAGTATTTTTATGGCTATTATTTTGAGTCGGTTTTTCAAGCCCATTGACAGAAAAAGCGATTGCTCGGTAGCTTAGAAATAATTGAAGTTGAAGGTCTTAGTCTAGTTAGGGACAGGAAACACATTTAGGGACACATCACTACACGTGCAAATCATGTCTGTGGAGGCAGGTCAGGTGAGTTGATGTGATTTTTCTTTCTTCTTTTTTTTCCGCACCATTTCAAACAGCTGACATCTGCATGCATGTGGACCCTTTGACCAGCTGGGAAAACAAAATGTGTTGGATTTTGAACATCAACTTGACGTTTTTGCCTTTGTCTTTTTTTTATAAAGACTATGAAGAAGAGCAGTACTGGTAAGTAACTTTTTAGTTAGAAGTAGCTACTTAGTAACAAGGCCGTAAAGTATGATTGATATTCGTATTAGAACTTGGGGGGAAAAACCTACTTTTGTAAATTGCTTGACAACTGCTGCCAAGAAATGTTATCTTGAGAGCAGGGAGTAATTTGGTGCCTTCACACACAGGACCTGGGCTAAGAGTCTGATGTAGTCAAGTTGTGTCATTATCCAACCAGGCCTATTCTGGGGTGTTGCATCCTGAATGGCACAGCTGTTCCATGAACCAGAATGGTTTTGGAACTGTCACGAATACGCATTCTCGCGCGCGCACGCACACACACACACACGCGCGCACACGCACACACACACACACACACACACACACACACACCACACACACACACACACACACACACACACACACACACACACACACATTAGTCAGACTTGCTAGTTAAGATAGTTCTTGGTCATTACGTTTAAAGCAAGATATAAGGGAAGTTTTTTAGTGTGAGTATAAGATCTTAACTCCTACCTTCCCCCCCCCCCCAATAAAAAAGCGTAAACCATTACTCCTATTATAATGCTTGGGATAATAATAATAATAATAATAATAATAATAATAATAATAATAATAATAATAATAATAATAATAGTAATAGTAATAATACATGGAATTTGTATAGCGCTATATCTTGCAAAAACAAAGCAAAGCGCTTGCATTCAACCTACACGACGCACAATCAGCAACTATTTAGTTTTGACAAATTCGAATGTACACACACACACACACACACACACACACACACACACACACACACACACACACACACACACACACACACACCACACACACGCACGCAGCACGCGCGCGCACGCACACACACCTACAAACGTTATGCACTTTGGCAGGTGGATGTTGAAGGCAGGGACAGGTAAGAGATGGAAGCGGAAGGAGAAAAACTTAGGTTTGAAATAAGTGTGTCTTGAGGTTGGATTTAAAAGTGTCATAAGTAGGCTTTTGTCGGA
>JASPKP010005371.1:0-15978 GCA_030674155.1 Stramonita haemastoma | reverse complement strand
AGGAAAGTATGGTTAGATGATATATAAAATTATTATTTATATTTTATTTATTTTATTTTATATATATATATATATTTAATTTTATATATATTTTTTTTTTTTTTTTTTTTTTTTTTTTTTTTTTTTTGTTTATAAAAATTTTTTTTCCCCTAAAAAGTAACTGGGGGAAAAATTTGCCCCCAAAATCACCGCATTTGACCCCCCGGGTTTAAAGTGTTGAGGAGTTGGTTTTAAAGTTTTAAGAGGGGGCGTGGGCCCTTTTTGTGGGGGGGGGCGGGGGGGGGGGGGGGGGGGGGGGGGGGGAAGGAGGGGGGGGGGGGGGGGGGCAAATAAAAGCTGGGGAGGGGGAAAGCATTTAACAGATGACAGCATTTTTTTTGGGAAAAAATAAAGGGGACTTTGTGATAGGACCAATGGTTACGAAACGGGGTCAACTCTTTTTCCCTGGAAAACTTTTTAGGGGGGGGGGGGTGAGTGGAGGTGGGGGGGTTATGGGGGGGAAAGGGGGGCCTCCGGGGCTAGAGCTTTTTTGGAGTTGAAACCAATGGTGAGATCTTGGTTTGTTTTTGGGGGAAACCCGTTTGCCCCCCCATTTAACAAAGGAAAGTTGCTGTCCAATTTGGGGAACTCAAAAAAAAGTCAAAAGTCAAACCCAATAATTTTGGTTTTTTCCAGTTTTGGGAACATTGGAACTTTTGGAAATTAAAAAGGGGGTTTTTTCCCAAACCCGTTTTTCCTGCATGTATATGGGGGGGAATTTGGAAATTACGGGTTTTGGGGGTTTTTTTTTGCTAAACAAAACTTACCATTATCAAGGGTTTGACCTTTTAAACCTTCAATCTTGTGGGTCCAAAAAAGGTTTGTTGAATTTCTGCGGATCGGGGTGAATCAAAGGAAAGGGGGGTTTTTTTCCATCCCCCCTTTTTCCAAATTTAAAAAATTTGGCAGACCTGCCGGGGGCCCAAAAAATCCCTTTTCGTTTTATTATAACATATAAAAAAATTTTGAGATCTGATAAAAATTCATGCCCAGAAATTTTTTGGGTTTTTCAGAAACAAAAACGTATTGGTATGCAATCCTTTACAAAAAAAAAAAAAGGAAAAGAAAAAAAAAAAGAGATATTTAAAAAAATTTGGGGGAATGTTTTGGCTGATGCCTAGGGGCCCCAGACCTCCTGCAGGTTACAAGAACAGAAGAAGCCCGGGGGCATGTCATTTACCTGGAAAAGGGGGTTAGGAAGAAAAAAGGGAGAGGGGAGAGGGGAAAAAAAAAGGGTGGGTTCACCATCAAAATCTCTGTTTTATGGGGGGGAGGGGTACTGAAACGCGGGCCCCGGGGGTTTTCCCACAAAATTTAAAAAAAACCCCTTTTAGGGGGGCCCCCATACTTTTTTGGTTTTGTAAAAAGTTTTTAAGGTTTTCCCTTTTTGCGATTTTTTTGGGATTTTTAAAAAAAAAAAAAAAACAGGGTGAAAATTTAATGTACAGGTTTGAAAATTTTTGTACATTTTATGCAAACCCTTGTTAAACACGGGTGTACTTTGTACATAAGATCATAAAAACCGGGGGACAGATGGTTAGAGCCCAGATGAGGGAACTGTGGTGGAGGTGCCCTAGTTTTCCCATGGATTGTGGAAGTGGGACAGGAAAAGGTAAAAAAGATAAAGATTTTCCCATAACCTAGGCGGGGGGGGGGGGGGGGTTTTGTGGGGGAGCGAGGCATCAGAAAAAACCCCCAGCTTCCCCCTGGGGGCCAGGAATTTTAAAAAGGGGGGGGTGCCCTTTCCCCTCTCCCTCGCTGCTTTACCTTTGGGGGGGAAACAGGGAAGAGGGTTTTTTAAAAGGGTTTTAAAACCCAGGGGGTACTGTTCTAAAAAACACTTGTTGTTAAAAAGGGAAAATAAAAGGAGTTACCCCAGGTTCGTGTGGAAACCTGCTGATGTATTTTTTGGGTCCCTTCAGGGGTCGGTTTTAAAAAAGAGCTTACGAAAAAATGCAAAAAATAAAAAAAAAAAAAAAATTTTCCCCTTAAAAAACCACTTGGGGGTTGGAAAGGGGAAAAAAAAAACCCCAAAAAAAGTAGTTTGACTTTTTTTTTTTTTTTTTTTTTTTTTTTTAAACCCTTTTTTTTCATTTTTGTGCTAATTTTCATAGAAAAGGGGGGGGGGGGGGGGGGGGGGGGGGGGGGGGGGGGGGGGGGGGTGGGGGGGGGGGGAATGCATGAAATTATATTTAAAAAAAAAAGGGGAAACTCAAGGAGAGGGGGACAAAAAGGAGGTCTTTTTTTGGGGAAAACCCCCCCCCCCCCCCCCATTTTTAAAAAGGGGGGTGTTTTGCCTTCCCCTGTTAAAAACGGGATTTTGGTTTTTTGTGGGTTTTGAATATGGTGGGTGTTTGTGTGTGTGGTGTGTGTGTGTGTTTTGTGTGTGTGTGTGTGTGTGTGGGGTGTGTGTTTTGTGTGTGTTTTTTGGGTGGTTGTGTTTGTGTGTGTGGGGAGGAGAGAAAAAGAGGAAGAGTGTGTTTTTTGTGTGTGTGTGTGAGTGTAAAGTGAGTGTTGTGTGGTGCTTTCCTTGTGTCTGTGTCTGCGTGAGGGGTGTGGTTTTTTTGTTCGTTGGGGGGGGGGGGGGGGGGGGGGGTTTAGGAAAGGCGAGATTAAAGATGATGAGGTCGGGGGGCAGCTGGGGAAAAAAAATTTGCAGTTGCCCGGGTTTCATTGATGGGGGACTTGGTGTTGTGGTGCCCCAAAAAAAAGCGGGTATGCAAACCTTTGGTAACACCAAACCGGGGAAAAAATTTGGGTTTTTTGGGAAGTGCAAAAAGGACTATCAGTTGCTGTCAGCAAAGCTTTCCCACTGCATTTTTTAGTTAAATTAAATCTTAGGTGTAGGTTACTTCCCGAGGGAATTTTTTTTTTTAAGGTAAGCTTGCTTGCGCTTGCATTTAGGAAAAACCAAGGGAGGTAATTTTAAAATCTGGGAATTTGAATAGTTTCGTCTCTTTATATGCCAGTTAGAAAAAATCCTTGAGGGGGCATTTTGAGGTTAAAAAAATGGGGCTTTAAAAAACTTGGCCCAGGAGATAATTTTGTTGGGGTTTTTTTAAAAAAATTTACCCAAAGTCTTTTTTTTTTTAGAGGGTGGGGTGTTGTGGTTTTTTAGATCTGTCGGAAGTGGGGACCCAATCCCTTTTGGTTTTTGGCAGCAAGAAAAAAAAATGAAGATAAAGGGGATCAGAAAAAAATTGTTCAACACACTGAAGTAAAGGGGCCCAAAGGGATGAAAAGGTAGAATTTTTTGTGTGAGTGGGCAAATTTACAGGGGTAGGGGCCGGGAAAAATCGGGTTATCCCAAACAGTCACCCATTTTTGTGAAATTAAGGGTAGCCGGGGGAATACAAAAAAACATGTGATGCATTTTCCCACAAAAAGGTAAAATTTCTTTTTTTTTCGATTTTGGGGATGTGTTTAAAAATTTTCTGTAATCTGTACTTCCGGGCCCACGTTTGGGGTTTTTTTTTTTTCCCCAAAAGGCAGAGTGGGGGGGAAAATATGTCCACAAGTTTTTTCGGGCATGTGTTTGCACATGGGACCTCGTTTTTTGGCTCATCTGAAGGATTTTTACCGGGGAATGGGTCAGAAAGGTAAAGTGTGTAAAATTACAGAGGAAAAATCTCCACAAACTTTTTGGTGTTGTGTTGGGGGGTGGTTTTTAAAAGCTGCATTGTCTTTTTGAAAGGGCAAGTTTTTTCCTTTAGGCTTATCTAAACCCCTTTGTTTTTTTTTAGGGGGTTTGGGAAAGTGGGTTTTTAAATTTTTTGTAAACCCCTTGGCCTTTTTTTTTTTTTGGTGCTTTTGGTTGTTTTCCCTTAATTTATTTTATAAAGGGTCAACTTTTATTTTGATGGGGAAATTTTGATGCTGTGGGGGTTTTTTTTTTTTTTTTTTTTTTTTTTTTTTTGTTTTTTCATTTTTTGTAGTATAAAAACCAAAAGGGAAACCAAAACATAAAAAGTGTCAGCATTGTTTGGGGAAAGTTTGGTTTTTAAGGGGAGATCATCAGCATCATTTACCCTTCTTTTCCGCAGCAGCAGGGAAATAAGACAAATTTTTCAGATAAATCCCCTTTGGAAAGGGATCCCCTTTTTTGTACTTGTACGGGAACCATCAGTGGGGGAAAAATAGTTCATAAAGTGTTTGGGGGGAAAAGGTACAATTTTTAAAGTGGTTTTTTTTGTGCAAGGTATTTGTTGGCATGTTTTTTTTGGGGGGTGCGTGGGGGTGTGTGGGGGTTGTGTGTTTTGTGGGGTGTGTGGGTGTGTGAAATGGGTGGGTGAGTTTTGTTTTGTAGTGGGTGTGTGTGTGTGTGTTTGGGTGTGTTTTTGTGGGGTTTTTGTGTGGTTTTTTGTGTTGGGGTTTTTGTGTGTGTGTGTTTTGGTGTGGGGGTTGTTGTGTGGGGGAGAGGGGAATTTTGGGAAAGGTGAGGGTGTTTTTTTTGTTTGTGGGGGGTGGGGGTGGTGGCGTGTTTGTGTGGTGTGTGTGTTGGAGGTTGTGGGTTGGGTTTGGGGTGTTTTGGGGGTTGGGTGTGTGTGGTGTGTCCCCTTTGGGCCTTTTGCTTTAGTGTGTTTGTGTGTGGGGTTCCTCGGCGGTTTTAGACCCTTGGGGAACCCCCGGGGCGGATCCCCCCCCCCTTTATCCCCCAATTTTTGTTTTACCCAAACCTTGATATATGTGCCCGTTTGAAAATGTAGATCCCTTGTATTTTTTTTGGTTTGTAGGGAAAAATTATTTTGTTTGGGTTTATTATGTTTTTTTAATATAAAATATTTTTAAAATTTTTATATATATTTTAATTTTTATATATATATATCCTTTATGCTTAGAAATTTTAAAAACAAGTCCTGTCAGTAGAGATTTATATGTTTTTAATAAAATTGGGTTGGTTTGGGGGGGGTTTTTTTTTTTTTTTATAGGGTTTTTTTTTTTTTTTTTTTTTATGTTGATAGTAAAAATTTTTCTCTGTTTTTTTTTGAAAATTTAAACCCAAATTTTAGTTGGGTTTTTCTGGTTTTGTTAAAGTGCAGTGTTATACATATACATTCATATTCCACACCCCCAATTTTACCACACAGGGCAACACCACACACCACACAAATTTTTCCACTAAAAAATGAAAACCCTGTTCAAATAAAAAGAACTTACTTTTTTAAAACCTTTTTCCCACTTTTTAAAAAAAAGAGTAGGCCATTGTGTGCCAGCCTGGGGGAAAACGGATGCCCGGGAATTTGGGGAAACAAAAACTCTGGTATTTAATATAATATAATCTTCATCCGGGGAAAACTTTTTTAGTGAAAGGTTTGGGTGCCCTTTTTTTTTAAAAAAGGGGAATTTTTTAAAACGGAAAAAGGAGAGGTTTGGGGCAAACTCAAAGCAGCAGGCGGGGGGGCCCCTGTGGTGTGTGTGTGTTGTTTGGGGTGGTGTTTGTGTTTGTGTTTTGTGGGGGGTTGGGTGTGTTTTGGGTGTGGGGGGCCCCTTGGCCCCCCTTGGGGTTCCCAGGCATCCCTGGGGTGGTTTTTCCCGGGGGCCCGGTTTGGGGGTTCCCCCTTTTTTTTTTTTTTTTTTTTTAAAAAACCAAAAATTTTTTTGGCCCCTGACAACTCTTTTTGTTTCCCTTTTAAAAAAACCCCTTGTACTTGTTTTTTATTTTCCCCTAAAACCCCTTTGCGTGCCTTGGCCTGCTCCCAAAACGGGGTTTTTGGGGGTTTAATCTGTCATTAAAAAAAAAACCAAAAAAAAACGAAAAAAAAAAAAAAAAGTTTAAAATTTTTAAAAAGGTGCCCCAAAAACCCCTTAGGGGGGTCATGGGGAAAAAATGAGGATCAGAGACCTGGGCTTCTTTTAAAGGGCCCAGCATTTTGAGGATGGCCCCCCATCTCTTCCCCCTTTGCGGGCTTTCCCTCCCCTAAACCCTAAAGGGGGGCGGTCCCCATTTACAGCGGGAAAATGAAGGGAAAGGGGCCCAAACTAAAACCCCAAGGGCGCAAACCCCGGTCACCCTTTTTATGGAAAAACCATGACCCAATGCTGTTTATAATTGGTTTTGGGGGAAAAAGGAGCCAAGGGGACTTTCTGCCCACTGAGCATCTTTCCCCCCAAAGAAGAAAAAAGGCTCCCAACATTTCCTGGGGGGCTTGTCTATGAAAGAAAAATTTTTTCAGATTTAAACCCTGGAGGGTTTTCCTCCCCTTTCCCTTCCAGAGCACAAAGGGTTCACCGGGTGGTGGGATTTTTTTCTATAATCATGTCCCCCCCCCTTTTTTTGTTTTTTTGTACTTTGTATTTTGTACCCTTTTATTCCCAGGCAGTTTTTCCTCACCCCGTTTTGTAATTTCCGGGAATGCTTTCCCCCCGGGGAGGGAAAAAACCCCCCTTTTTTTTTGTCGCCACATTTTGCGGGGGCCCCCCTAAACCCATTTTTTTTTTTTTTTTTTTCCTGCTTTTTGCAAGTGTTTTTTTGTTTTCCCTTTTAATTAAAAGTGGCTTTTTTCTACGAATTTTGCCGGGGAAAAACCCCCGGGGTTCCCCGGTGGGTTCTTTTTACGTGGCTTTGCCCACTCCCCCTTTTTAAATTTTAAATTTTTAAGGCCCATTTTCTATAACTTGGGGGCCCCAGTTTTTTTGCTTCCACTCTGGTTTCATTTTAAATTAAGGCAATTTTTTTATAATATTTTTGACTGTTTTTCCCCACCCTCAGGTCATTTTTTGAGGCAAATTTTCTTTAACTTGGGGATCTGTTTTTGCCCCTTTTTAATTAAATTAAAGGCTTTTTTAAAATTAGGGGGTGGGATGGGGCCCAACTTCCATTTAATTAAGAAAAGGCATTTTTTTTAAAAATCAGGGGAAATCCCCCTTTTTGGGCCTCCACCCCCTCCCCCTTTTTAAAAAAGGATTTTTAAGGGGCATTTTCTATAAATCAGGGGACTTTTTTTTTCCCCACTCTCATTTAAATTAAAAAGGGGGCTTTTTTTCTTTTTTTAATTTTCATGTTGGCTGTTTTTTGCCCCAATTTCTTTTTTAATTTAAACCCTTAAGGCTTTTTCTTTTTTTCAGGGGACTGTTTTTGCCCCCTCTCTTTTCTTTAAATTAAGGCGTTTTTATAATCATGGGACTTTTTTTTTGGCCCCCCACTCCCCATTTAAGGAATTTTAAGGTTTTTTCTATAATCTTGTGGACTGTTTTTCCCCCCACTTCTTTTGCCCATTTTTTTTAAGGCTTTTTTTCAAAATCAGGGGGGCGTTTTTTGCCCCACTCCCCTTTCTTTTAAAAAAAGGGGCTTTTTCCTTAATTCATGTGACTTTTTTTGCCCCCACTCTCATTTCATTTAATTTTTTAAGGCATTTTTTTTTATTAAATTTTTTCATGGGGGATTGGGTTTTTTTTGGGCCCAATCTCATTTCTTTAAAATTAAATTTAAAGGGCCCATTTTTATAATCATGGGACTTTTTTTCCCCAACTCTCATTTCATTAATTAATTAAGGCATTTTCTATAACCCATGGGATTGGTTTTTGCCCACCCATTTCTTTTAATTAAGGAAATAGCATTCCCAATTGGCAGATGGGGGTTCCAAAACCCACACCCACCGGGCCGTGCTTTATATTTTGGCATCAATCTTTTTCCAAACCCAGTTTTCCCAATGGCCTATCTTTCCCAAAGGAAGAGCGGGTTTTTTAAACAAGGAAAAACCATTTGTGAAGGCATTTTTGGGGGGGTTTTTAAAAATTTTGGATCTTTTCCTTTACCAGCCAAAGGGGTTTTTAATTTTTTTTTAGGAAGGCAGTGGGCCCCAACGCTGTTGCCTTTGTGTTCATAGGGGGAAAAACTTGCTAAATAATAGTCGACTTTGGGGGGAAAAGGGGGGGGTTGGGTTTGTTAAATCAGTTTTAGGGCCCCTTCCAAAATTTTGTGTTGTCAGAGGGGGAAAGTGTGTGAGTGAAAGTGTTGTGTGTGTGTGTGTGTGTTTGTGTCTTTTTTTTTTGTTTTGTGTGTGTGTGGGGGTATGTGTGTGTGTGTGTGTGGTGGGGGGGGGGGGGGGGGGGCGGGGGGGGGGAAGGGGGTTTGTACAAAAGTAACCATCTGCATGAAAACAACCAAGGAAACAAAAAAAATTAAAAAAAAACCTAAACCAGAATGTTTTTTTAAAAAAAAAAAAGGGAATAAAAACGCCAAAAACCAAAAAACTTTTGGAAATTCTTTTTTTAAAAAAAAATTTTAATTTTTTAAAAAAACTATTTTCAATTTTTTTAAAGAAATTCTGATTAAAAAGGAAACCTTTTAAATGACAATTTTTTTTGACAATTTATAATTTGTTCATTAATATAAAGGAATGTCTTTTAGAGTTTGCTCTAAGAAAACGGACTGTGGGAAAAATAGGTAAAAAAAATTTGTTTTCAGATTTCTGCATTCAAAAAGGGAATTTAAATCAATGGGTTAATTTTTTTTTGCCCCAGTTTTACATTGTAGGAGATACATAAAAACATGGGGGGGAGGGGGATTTTTGGGGTTGGTTTTGTGATTAACTCACCATGGGGAAAATTTCCTTTAAATTAGGTTTTCAGGGGGGAAATAAAACCCCCGGGCCACGTTGGGGGGGGAAATTCCCTCAAAATGGCACCCCCCCCCCCCCACCAAAGGTAACCCGGGGGGGGTTTTTGGGGGGTTTTGGGTACGGTCATTTGCTCCCTTTTTCCCTGGGGGGGGGCTTCTCCGGACCCCTTTTCCGCCCGGGCCCCGTTCCCGGGGGGTTTTGGGGGGTTCCCCCCGCCCCCCTGGCTGGGGGGGTTCCGGGCTTGGGTTGGGCCACCCCCCTAACAAACCCCCCCTCGTTCAACCGGGGGGGGGGCCGGGGCCCCTTTATCTTTCCCCTTTCTCCCTTTCCCTTTCCCCCCCCTCCTCCCCCCCCCCCCTTCCCTTTTCCCCCCCCCCTTTTTCCCCCTTTGGGGGAATTTAGGGGGGACCTTGTTTAGAGAAAAAAAATTAGTTTATTTCATTTGGAAATTTTGGGAAAAGGGTTTATTATTGGGGGGTTTTTTGGTGGGGATTGGTGGGATTTTAAAATTCCCAGCCCTTTGGGGCCGGGGGGCCCTGTTTTTTTTCTGTTCAAAATGTCCATAAACCCAGGCCTTTGCCAGTATGTTTTTTTTATTAAAAATAGGCCTTGATTCAATTTAAATTGGAACCTTAACCCGCAGTATTGTGGGTTCGGGGAAAGGGGAAAAGGGAAAATTTTACAGGATTTTTTTTGGGGGCTTCCTTTTCTTTTTTTTTCCAAATTAGAAAATAAATTTGCCCAATTTCCCCGGTGACTTTTTACCAAAAATGTTTGTTTTTTGTATTTTTGGATAGGTTTTGGCCCAGAATATAATGGCCTCCCAAACCCCAACTGAAAAAATTCATATTGTAAATGTTTTGTTTTTTGGAAATTGTTTTGTTTTGGGTAAAAACATTTTAAATAATAATTTTTGTGGTTTGTCTTTTGGGCTGAAAAATCTTTAGTGATTTTTTTTTTTGTTTTTTTGAAGAAAAAACATAAATTGTTTTTTTTTTAAACATGACATAAAATTTTAACCTGGGTTTTGCTTTTTTGAGGATGAAGGGTTTTTTGGAAAAAGCCCTTTTTTCTTCCCTAATATTTATTTGGTTTCCCATTATTTTAAAACATAGATGAATTCATATTTTTTTCCCTTTGGAAAATTTAAATGAAACGTTTGCTTTTTGTTTTTGAAAATGAAATGTGTTTTTTTTGGGTTTTGTGTGTTTTTGTGTGGGGTTTTTTTGGGGGGGGTGTGTGTGGTGTTTTTTTGGTGTGTGTTGTGTGTTGTGTGTTGTGATTTGTGGGTTGGGTGGGTGTTTTTGTGTGCGGCCCCGTTAAGGGCCCCAATGCACAATATGTAATTTTTTGGGACCACACACACACACAAGCAACCCCTACACACAACCCCAAAATTTAAATAATTTCCTTCGGGGGGGGGAAATAAAAACCGGGGGGGCTCCGTGTGCGAACACACAGGCGAAGGCATGCAAACTTCTTGCGCCCCATTTTAAAAATCCTGTAAACTTTTCATAAGAGTTGGCCATTTTTGTCCCCGGTGGGAAAAAGATGAAAAGGGAATTACAAAACTGCATACCCCCGGGGGACGGGATGAAAAGAAAAAAGCAAGGGAGGGGTTTATTCCCATTACCCTCGATAAAAAACCCCAATTTAAAAAAAACCCAAAACAAATACAAAAACCCCCGGGCCACATAACACGCGCGCAGCCCCCACGAACACACGCACGCACAAAACCACATCCCAAAAGACCCCAACGCCCCGCCCGCACACACACAACACAAAAACGTACGGTTTTCATTTCATGTTTAATTTTGTTTGAACCCCCTTTAATTTTTTCTATCCCAAAAAACGCACATATGAAAAAGGGTTTGGGTTTTTTTTTTGGGGTTTGCCCGAACCGAGGATGCGGGGGGGAGGGGAATCCCATTTTGGCCTATTTGGGTAAAATGAGGCCCCCCCCCCCCCCCCCCCCCCCCCCCCAAAAAAAAAAATTTTCCCCCCCCCCCCTTTTGGCCCCCCCCCCTTTTTCCTCCCCCCCCCTCTACCCTTATTTATCTCTTTTGTGCGCCCCCGTTTGCTTGTGGTTTGTGTGTGTGGGGTTTTTAAAAATTAATTTTTTTATTTCATTCTTTATTTGGGAGGATAGTGCAAAATGAAAAAGAGAGGGGGGGGAGGGAGGGGGGAAAAGGAAGGGGGGGAGAGGTGACGAGAAAATTTAAAATGCCACAAACCCCTTTTTTGCACTTTGCACTCGCACCCCTAAAACACAACACACAAAAACCCCACGCTCCCCACGCCCCCGGCCAAAACCACATCCCCCCCAAAACCCCAAGGCCAACATACGGAACATACAAAACCCCTTTTTACACACACTCACACAACCCAAACCACCCCCCCCCCCCAAAGCCGGGTAAACCCCCACACACACACCCCCAAAACACACACACACAAAACACACAACTCACCACCCACACACCCCCACAGGGGAGAAAAGATGTTTTTGACCATCTTAAGGGTTTCAGAACCCTCCGGGGGGGGTGCGTGGTGCGTTTGCGTGGTGTGTGTGTGTAGGTTTTGTGTGTATTTGTGTGCCGTGAAATGTGTGTGTATGTAGGTGTTTGTAATGTGGGGGGTTTTTATGTATGTTTTTTCTATGAAATGTCTGTTGGTCTGTCTGGTTTGTTTTTTGTCTGTGTCTGGGGGGTTTTGTCTGTGTTTGGTGGTTTGTTTGTGTTTTGTCTTTTGTTTATCCTTTTCTTTTGAAAGTGTTGTGCAGGCAAAAGAAAAAAATCATAACAAAAAAAGGGGAAAGGAAAAGGGGGTTTAAATTTTGTTTTAAATTAAGCTTTCCCTGTCTGCCAGGGGGTTTTGTGGGTGTGTTGGGGTGTTTTTGGGGTGGGGGGTCGGGGGTTTGGGGGAAGAGGAATTTTTTTCCGGAGGGGGAAAATGCCGGGATTTCCGGGTCCAGGCCGGGGGGGTGAAAAATTTTGGTTTTAAAAATTTAAATTTTTTAAATTTTAAAATAAATTTTACCGTCACCCCCCAAGCGTAAGTTTTTGGCGCACTTTTTTCTAATCCTGTTAAATATAGGGTTTTACTTGGGTTGTGGGTGAAAATTTTTTTGGGTAGTTTGTGGTGGGGCTCTTTCCATTTTTATTTTGTCCCATTTTGTGAAAAATCCCCTGTATTTGTGTGGATTACATCACTTTTAGGGGGGGGGGTTGTTTCACGGGAAAGTTGTCGTGTGAAAACCTTCAGGGTTGTTAAGAGGTTGTGATTACATCACGGTATTTGGTGTTCTAAGTTGGGTGTGATAAATCCCGGTTGTTTTTTTAGTGTGAACATCCCTGTAGCTTGGGTTTTGAACATCACTTTTGGGGGGGTGGTGAAACTTCACGTGGGGGGGGAAATTTGTGCTACTTCTCCGTAGTTGGGGTTGTGTTAAAAACCCCTTTTATTTGTGTGTGAAAATCACTTTTGGTGTGTGCTAACCCCCCCTCCCTGTATTTTCTGGGCCCCCCTGTTAATCATCCCCTTTTGTTGTGTGTGGGGTTTTTCACATTTGTAGTTGTGTGTTGTTAATCATATGGGTTGGTGTGTAAATACTTCCCCGGGTTGTTTTGTTTTTGGAAAACATAAACTGTAGGGGTGTGGGGTTTTTACAAAAAACTTTTGTTTTTGGGGGTGTTAAAATCACTTTGTTGTGTGGGGACCCCCATCCCCTTTTATTGTGTCTTTTTACACCCCATTGTTGTTTGTGTGTGATACACCCGCTTTTTGTAGTTGTGGTGTGATAAAATTCGCTGTGGGTTGTGTGTGAAAAAACATCACTGTATTTGGTGTGTGATACATAAACTTTAGGGGGGTTTTTTGGGGGCCCACAAAAACGGAGTTTTTGTTTTGTTTCATCTCTGTAGTTGTGTATTTTGTAAATTTTCCCTGAAATTTTTTTGTTGGTTTTTGTGTTACACCCCTCGGTAAGGTTGTGTTTTTGGGGAAATACACCCACTGTAGTTGTGGGTTTGGGTTTCTTACTTACGGTTTTTGTTTTGTGATAACATCAACTTGTAGTTGTTTGTGATACATCCCCGGGTTGTTGGTTTTGAAACATTTTTTGTAGTTGTGTGTAAACCCCTCACTGTAGTTGTGTGGGATAACACCCCCCTTTTAGTTGTGTTTTTGGGATACATCATTTTTTATTTGTGGGTGTGATAAAATCACGGGTAGTTTTTTGTGTAGTTACATCATTTGTAGTTGTGTGTGATCCCATAAACTGTAGTTTTTTTTGTGTGAAAACTCTTTGTAGTTGTGGGTTTGTGGGGTTTTGGTTTTCATCCTTTTGGGTTGGGTGTGAAACATCTTTTGTAGTTTGTGTTTTGTAATTACACACTTTTTTTTTGGGTTGTTTTGGATAAATCACTTTTTGTTGTGTGGGGTTTACATAACTGAACTTGTCTGTGAAACATAAACGGAAAAATTTTGTGTGTAAAGCATCACTTTTTAGCTTGTGTGAGTTTCATAAACCTGTAGTTGTGTGTGATACATCACCTGTAGTTGTGTGTGATAAACCCAGTGAAGTTGTTTGGGGAAACTTCACTTTTGTTGTGTGTGTTTAACATAGGGGGTAGTTGTGTTTTGTGTGGGTTTACACCCATTTTTGTAGTTGGTTTTTTGTTTACTTCCCCTATTTGTTGTTTTGTGTACCACCCCACTGTAGTTGTAGGGTGTGTGATACATCACTGTGTTTTTGGGGTTTTGGATACATCACTGTAGTTGTGTGTTTTGTGTTTTGTTTAAACGTCACTGTATTTGTCTTAAGGGGGTTACATAACTGTAAGTTGTGTGTGAAAACTTGGGTTTTGAATTTTTTGTGTGAAAAACACCCACTTTTGTTTTTGTGTGAAAACATCATGTGTTGTGTGTGTGTGATACTTTAAACGGTGGGTTGTGTGTTTTTGTGTTTACATCATGTGTTGGTTTTTTGTACATCCCCTGTAGTTGGGGTGTGATACACACTTTTCTTGTGTGGGGATAAAATTCAGTTGTTATGGGGTTTTTATATACATCACTTTTGTTGTGTGTAAAACACATCACTGTATTTTGTGTGTGTGATACATTCTGTGTTGTTTTGGGGGTGATAAAATTCACGGGTAGTTGTGTGTGATACATCACTGTAGTTGTGTTTGTAAATACTTTTCCTTTTGTGTTGTGTGTGTGCTTCCCATCACTTTTATTTTGTGTGTTGTGTTTTCATCATTTGATTTGGTGTGTGGTACATAAATTTTGTTGTGTTTTGGTGTACTTCCCCTTGTAGTTGTTTTTGTGAAAAACCTTCATTTGTAGGGGGGTGTGTTTACACATTTGTAGTTTTTGTTGTATCCCATCACTGCTGTTGTGGGGTGATACATCCCCCTTTTTGTTTTGGTTGTGATAAAATTCATTTGTTTTTTGTGTGTGTTACATAATTTGTATTTGGGTTTTGTGTTACATCATGTTTTTGGGGCTGTTAAACATCACTGTAGTTGTGTGGGTTTCTTATGTTGTTGTTTTGTGTTTACATCACGGTAGTTTTTGTGTGAAAACCATCAGTGTTGTTGTGTGTGATAAAACCCATGTAGTTGTCTTGTGTTGATTACAAAAAGGGTAGTTGGGGGTGTGTGATTCATCTTGTTTTTGTGTTTTGTGAAAAACCACTTTTGTTGGGGTTGTGATACATAAACTGTAGTTGGGTGGTGATCCCATAAATTCGTAGTTGGGGTGTGGGGATACATCACCGTGGGTTTGTGGAGGGTTGTGATACATCCCTTTGGTTGTGTGTGTGATAATCATTTTGTTTTGGGGTTGGTACATAAATTTGTAGTTGTGTTTTGGGGGATACACCCCTTTGTGGGTTTGTGTGTGGAACATCACTGTAGTTGTGTGTAAAGATACTTCATTGTGTTGTGTTATGGGGGTCCCACCCAACTGTAGTTGTGTGTAAAGATAAAACACTTTGGGTTGGGGGTGGGGAAAATTTCACTGTATTTGTGTGTGATACATCACTGTAGTTGTGTGTGATCCCTTCACGGTAGGGGTGGGGGATACTCACTGTAGTTGTGTTTTTGTGATAAATCCCCTATAGTTGTTTGTGATACTTTTCCTGCATTTGGGGTGTGTGATCCCTTACTTTTGTTTTTGCGTTGTTTACATCACTGTAGTTGTTGTGTGATACGTCAGAAAGTTGTGTGTAAATAATTCATTGTATTTGGTGTTGTGGGTTTCCCAATCCTTTTGGTTGGGTTTTTGGTTTTTTGTGGTTTAACTTCACGGTGTTTTTGTGTGTGATACATCACTTTTAGTTGGGGTGATACCCCTTTTTTTAGTTTTGTTTTGATACTCACTGTAGTTGTGTTGTTGATACATCATTTTGTTGTGTGTAAAAACCCCCCTTTTAGGTGTGTCTGATCCGCCCACGTTATTTTGGGGGTTGGGTTAAAATAAACTTTTTGTTTTTGAAAAGTGACACATCACTTTGTTGGGGTTGTGATACATCACCTATAGTTGTGTGGGGATACATCACTGTAGTTGGGGTTTTGATACATCGTTTGTAGTTGTCGTGTCCTTTTGGGGGGCACATCACTTTTAGTTGTGTGTGAAAACTTTCATGTAGTTGTGTGGGGAAACACCCTTTGTAGTTTTTTGTGTAAAATCCTGAACCCCTTTTCCCTTCCCCTTTGGGGTGGGGAAACATCACTGATTTGGTGTGTAACACTTTCCCTGTAGTTGTGTGGGGAAAATTATTCCAACTGAAAAGTTGTGTGGGGATCCCTTTCATGTAGTTTTGGGGTGAACATCACTGAAAGTTGGGTTTGTTTGAACATAAACGGGTTTTGTTGTTTTGGGATACATCACTGTATTTGGGTGGGGTAAAATTCCCATATTAATTTTTTAACACCCATTTTGTGTAGTGATCCCTTTCCTGTATTTGGGTGAAATTTTTGATACAAACGGTAGTTGTGTGGGGTTAAAATTACTGTTGTTGTGTGTTTTGATAAAAAATTTTTTTTATTTAAAATTGTTTGTGGGGGAACTCATTTGTAGTTTGTGTTTTGTGATACATAAATGTTTGGGGTGTGATAAACCCCCACTTTTTTTTGGGGTTTGTGTGATCCCTTTCACTGTAGTTTGCTACGTGTGTTTTTTTTGGGACATAACTGTATTGTGTGTGTTTTAAAATCACTGAAAGGTTGTTTTGGGGGTGTTCAAAAACTTCCTAGTTGTTTTGTGATACATAAACTGTATTTGGGGTGTGTGGGGAAATTTACAATAAACCCTTTTGGAAAAATTTTGTATTTGGTTGTTTTACTCACATTTGGGTTTGATTACGTTTGGTGTT
>JASPKP010005370.1:7500-15979 GCA_030674155.1 Stramonita haemastoma | reverse complement strand
CCCAATGTAACATGATAAGAATGAAATTAACTACAGGACCATCCAACAACACTCAAAGGTAGGTTCCAACTTGACTACTATGAAGGCAATCAGAAAAATCGCGAAGAAGCGAAAAAGTATACCGGTTGTGGTGTGTGTGTGTGGTGTGTGTGTGTGTGTGTGTGTGTGTGTGTGTGTGTGTGTGTGTGTGTGTGTGTGGTGTGTGTTGTTCTTCAGTTTAATGTCTGTTCACATAAGTGATAATTATTAGACACACACACAAAAAAAGGAAAAACCCCAAAATGCAAACAAATAATGCTACTTGTAGAAATTTTCACCAATGATAGAAAATGTGTGTGTGTGTGTGTGTGTGTGTGTGTGTGTGTGTGTGTGTGTGTGTGTCTGTCTGTCTGTCTGTCTGTCTGTCTGTCTGTCTGTCTGTCTGTCTGCCTGTCTGTCTGTCTGTCTGTCTGTGTCTGTGTGTCTGTGTGCATGTGTGTGTGCTTTTTAGTGTTATTTCAATTTTTTGGTGGAGACTTTGGATATTGTATCTATTGGGGGTTGTGTTGGGTGGGGTTTTATGGGTGGAAATGGCTGCTTGTGGTTGATGAACCTTGGAGCTCTCTCTCTCTCTCTCTCTCTCTCTCTCTCTCTCTCTCTCTCTCTCTCTTCTCTCTCTCTCTCTCTCTCTCTCTCTCTCTCTCTCTCTCTATCTATCTATCTATCTCTATCTCTATCTCTATCTCTCTCTCAATCTATCCTGGAAAGCTGTACATCAGGAACAGAAAAAAAAGAAGAAAATAATCAGTATTGGCAATGTATTTGGAAAGGTCTCTGGCAACTTTGATCATATGTATCCACACATGTTATTCCTGTCACATTGATCAGTTTTGACCCATGCATTTAAAAAACAACACAACAAAAAAAACTATTGCTTTTATTTGTTATTCCACTTAAGGGGTTAGTTTGTTGTTGTTGTTGTTGTTTTTGTTGTTGTTGTTGTTTTTAAAGAATGTGTCTTTGGGAAAATGTTACCTTCTTGGATTTCTATTATTCTATTTCTGTCAGCAGTGTTTGCCATTTGGTGGCATATTATACTCCAAGTGTTTGAAATAGAAAGTTACTTCAGAAAGTGATGGGCTTATAACAATACCTTACCCAGGGCTTTCTACTTAAGATTTCTGTTGTCACCATTTCTCTCTCTCTCTCTCTCTCTCTCTCTCTCTCTCTCTCTCCTCTCTCTCTTCTCTCTCTCTCTCTCCTCTCTCTCTCTTCTCTCTCTCTCTCTCTCTGTGTGTAAAGTAAAGCGCACAAAATATGAAAAACTTTTAAAAATGGAAGAGAAATAATTGCAATCTGCATTTGTGTGCACGTTCGCGATGAGTTCAGAAGTGCATAGGTGTGTTATTATACATTAAACAGGGTGTCTCTTGGTTTAATGATTTCAAACAAACCAGGACTGTATATTGTGTTTAAGGTTACTGTTAACCCGTTGCTATCACAGAGTTGTTGCTCTGCTGATTGATTTGACGACCCGGGTTCAAGTCCGGTCAAGGAGATTTTTCTCCTGGAGTTAACACCAGTGCTGACTCCACTCTCCCCAAAAGTCCTTCGGGTGGGACTTTAAACCGAGGTCCCGTGTGCGAACGCATGCAGAACATCTTGCGCACACGTTAAATCCTGTTCCGCTTTTCGTAAGAGTAGGCCATCATGTGCCGGTGGGAACAGATGACATTTACAAAACTGCATACACACGGGGACTGGATGTAACAAAGCACAAGAGTGCTTATTCCATTATCCTTGGTATAAAAGAATAAATAAAATAAAAAATAAAAATAAAATAGATTCCCTTAGTCTCATTCACCTGTCTGCGTCACTGAGTATGGAGTTAGCCGCCACACCCAGTGACACCGCCACACCCAGTAACACTGCCACACCCAGTGATACTGCCACACCCAATGACACCGCCACACCCAGTGACACCGACACACCCAGTGACACCGCCACACCCAGTGACACTGCCACACCCAGTGATACTGCCACACCCAGTAACACCGCCACACCCAGTGCCACCGCCACACCCATTGACACCGCCACACCCAGTGACACCGACACACCTAGTGACACCGACACACCCAGTGCCACCGCCACACCCAGTGCCACCGCCACACCCAGTGACACCCAGCGACATCGACACACCCAGTGACACCGCACACACCCAGTGACATACACCGCCACACCCAGTGACACCGACACACCCAGTGACACCGACACACCCAGTGACACCGACACACCCAGTGACACCCAGCGACACCGACACACCCAGTGACACCGACACACCCAGTGACACCCAGCGACACCGACACACCCAGTGACACCGCCACACCCAGTGACACCGCCACACCCAGTGACACTGCCACACCCAGTGACACTGACACGATCCTCTTTCTCCATGTGCTCCAGTCTTCACTGGCCCTGTAGCTGACTTCATGGATTCTCAGGAATACCACAGGGTTCTGTGGTGATGTAGCCACTGAGAGAAAGCTGGTAGTCTGCCTTTTTTTTTTTTTTTTTTCTTTTGTGCCTAGCTCGGTCTTGCCCTGAAAGACAGTCTTCATGAGGTCCCTGTCTTGGTTTCGTGGCACATGGCCTGCCTATCTTCATTTCCTTTGGAGTGGTGGAAGTGTTCTTGTTGTTCGCACTTTGTGTGGTTAGGCTTTCATTTTTTTTCTTTTATCTGTGTTTGCAGCTGACCCCCGAGCAGCCTTCTAAAACAAAACACATCTCTGTAGATTCCTGTAGACCAGGGTATAACCACAGGTGTGACGCTCCACCACGAAATGAGTCGCTTTGCACCTGACTCACTTTTCTGCTGGGAGCCAGCCGTTTTAGGCAGGTGGGGGTCAGGTTGTCGATTTGGAGATTTTGATTGGTCATGAAATTAAAGCCATTTTTCTGCCTTGTGCTAAAGTATCAAAGCATGGATGTGTTTTCCTTAGCTTTAAAAACACTTTTTAAAACACCCAAGCCCTCATTCTGACTACCCATTGCGATGCAAAACTGGTCAACTTCTCATTTTGCCGCTTTCCGCAGTCTACCATTTCAATTTGTAATAACTGTTCAGGGAAGTGTCCAGTTTGCAATCTTGTTTTCTATATTGAATAGTTTATTTATTGCAGATTAATGATATGTCGATAACTAAAAGTTGTCCTCAAGTGCAGTGCGACTCATTATGTGGTGGAGCTTCACAACTGTCTCATTATCATCTTTGCCATGAATAATCACTCTAGGAAAGAGAGACGAAAATGTCCTTTTTTTAAAAAACCTGTTTTAAGAAGAAGATAGCACCAAGAAAAAACAAACAAAAACATGCAAAGTATTCTGGAGATGATGAAATCCATTTGTGCCATGCCCTCCCCTCAGGCAAAGATGTAGAGGGAATGGGGTGGGGGAGTGACGGGTGGTGGTGGTGGTGGTTAGGGGGGTGGAGAGGGGGTGGGGGTGAGGGTTACCACCTATCATCAACCACACAGCCACACCTTTAAACAGAAACAATTGGATTCCCGTTTGAGGGGATTTTCCCCCTGGAGTTAACATCAGTGCTGACTCCACTCTCCCAAGAACTTCTTCCGATGTGGCTATAAACTGAGGCCCCATGTGCAAACACATGCAGAACATCTTGCGCCCATGTCAAATCCTGTTCCACTTTTTGTAAGAGTAGGTCATCATGTGCCGGTGGGAACAGATGACAAAATTTACAAAAGTGCATACACACGGGGACTGGATGTAAAAAAAGTACATGAGTGCTTATTCCGTTATCCTCAAAATAAAAGAAAAGAATAAATAAATAAATGAATACATAATTTTTTTTTAAAAAATACATCCAGTATATTATTGTCAGTCAGTTTTCAGTCGATTTGACTCAACCCACAACTTAAAAAAAACCAGCCCGAAGATACTGTCAATGCTGTTCTTATGTATATATATGCGCTCTTCCTTGGGGACAGTTATTGAAATGTCATACAGAGAATTGCATTGTGACTTCAAAGTGGTGTACAATACAGTACAATACAATGAATTAAAAATATCGTATTCCATTTTAAGTCATGCAGATTTGTCTAGGTGAAATTCAGGCTGCTTTCCCCGTAGAGAGCGAGTCGTAACAAGAGCAGCACCACCCACTATTTTTGTTCTTTTCTTGTCTGTGTGTGTGTTTGTTTCCCCCAATAGTCTGCTGTGCTCAATGCATTATACTATTACTATGCTGTATTGTACTGCACTGCACTCTACACTCTATATTATATACAATTTAGTACAGTGCTGAGCAACACAGTGCAAGACAACACAATACAACAAAATACAGTACAGTACAGTACAACATAAATACAACACAATACAATTCAATATTATGCAGTACAACATAATACAACACAATACAATTCAATATAATGCAATGCAATACAATATAATGCAGTACAATACAACGCAATACAACCAGCACAATACAACACAACAATACAATGCAACACCATATAGTGCAATACAATACAATATAATGCAATACAAAACAAACACAATGCAATACAATAAAATGCAGTACAATACAATTTAATGCAATACAACACAACACAATACAGCACAGCACAATACAACACAACATGACGCATCACAATATAATACAATACAACACAATACAGTACAATTCGATACAATACTATACAATGACTGATGAGAGGAACCAAACGTTTGCACAAAGGGATTGCAGGTATGACCCCGTTTTCTGATGTCATACACAAGTTGTTTGCTGTGCCAAAATTTGTTTCAGATATTGTTGTTGTTGCTTGAATTATTTGTTCCTGTTGTTGCTTATACAGATGAGAGCCTTTCTTCATCAGCATTGTCTTGCAACTGTGGTGTGTGTGTGTGTGTGTGTGTGTGTGTGTGTGTGTGTGTGTGTGTGTGTGTGTGTGTGTGTGTGTGTGTGTGTGTGTTGCGTGCGTGCGTGTATGTGCGTATATGTGTGCGTGCGTGCGTGTGTGGGTGTGTGTGGCTTTGTTGAGGTTTGCTGTTGTTGTTTGTAGTCCTTTTCACATTGCAAGGGAGTCCCTCAGTATGCTTATTTCTACATACAAGTAGATTTTTATTTTTAAAAATGTTGATTATTATACATTATATTAACAGTATTTTTTTTTTTGCCCTCTTGTGTTTATTTGTGCAAACAATCATATTTATCTATTAAAAAATATACAATTTTCCCCTGTGTTTAGTTGTTCACACAATTATTCTGATTATCAGAAGTGTTTGATGATGTATATCAACAGTGTTATATAATTCAATATTTGAAGTGTGCAGTTATTCATATTAACAAGGATCAAATCAAATTTCTCTCTCTCTGTGTTTAGTTGTGCACACTGTTAGGTATTGAGAGTGAGTATGATTTAACAGTGTACAATGTCAGTTTTATCAATTGAGGACATAGTTATTTAAAAGTGTGGGGTTTTTATAGATATAGCATATTTTTTATGTATACATTGTTTTTTGTCTAGTGTTTATTTACGCTCACAATTAGATATTTGAAAAAGGGCAGTTCCATAAACATGAAGTAAGCTATCTCGCTTTGAATCGGGTATGTAAATGTTTACTTTTTATTTTATCTTCTTTTTTTTATTTTGAGGATAATGAATAAGCACCCATGTGCTTTTTTACATTCAATCCCTATGTGTATGCTGTTTTGTAAATATTTTCATTCCATTCCCACCAGCACACAATTGTGTGTGTTGTGTGGTGTGTGTGTGTGGTGTGGGGTTGTGTGTGTGTGTGTGGTGTGTGGTGTTTTGTGTGTTGTGTGTGTGTGTGTGTGTGGTGTGTGTGTGGTGTCTGTCTGTCTGTCTGTCTGTCTGTCTGTCTGTCTGTCAGTGTCAGTTGTCAGTGTCAGTGTCTGTATAATTATATATGCATACAATTTTTCACATGTATTTATTAAAATTATGCTGATGTTAAGTTGGGTTTTTTTTACTGTGATATTTATGCATAAATGAGCATACATGTGAAATGACTCTCACTATTAGCTTACACACACACACACACACAACACACCACACACACACACACACACACACACACACACACACACACCACACACACACACACACACACACACACACAACACACACACACACACACACACACACACACCAAATTTGACTATTCGATAGCATTTTTTTTATATTCATCTGTTGTTTTCCATCAGGCTTATGCACAATCATGTTTTAGCTTCAATGCCCAAAGGTTTCTTTACAAGTAATTACTATATGCTCAAACGTTTACAGTATACACCATAAATATATAAGATAACTTCTGAACAACTTTTTTTATAATTTGTTTTATAAAGGCTAATCAGTGATCGGTAATGCTTTTCACTCATGTATAACAGCAAGGAAGTGTTTAATAATTTTTTGTTTTGTAGACTTTTAGTGAAAATGTACGCACAAAGCCCCTTTTGGTGTCTTTATAAACTGCCAAATCTATGTATGAGAACAAATAAATATGTTTAATACAAGGAATGCCTTTATTTGATTTTTTTTTTGTTGTTGTAAATGTACATGGGAGTGACTATACAGTGTATAGGTAAAACGTGAGTTCAAAATATCTTGTAAAATTGTATGTTTGGTTTGTTGGTTGTTGCGGTCGTTGCTTCGTTCTTTCATATCCAATCATATAAAAAAAAGTATAAAATCATGAAGGGAAATGGGTGTGTAGGAGTTTTGCAAAGAGAGCTCATAGGGAGTTGAATGAACATGTGTATGAAATTGGATGGATACAGACATGGTTTATAAAGGGCATAAGCATGTCCACATTCATTGGCATGCCATCACACACACACACACATGTACACACGCACGCAAACGCACGCACGCACGCACGCACGCACGCACCACACACACACACACCACAACCACACCCCACAACACACACACACACAACACACACACACACACATGCGGGACGGGATAGCCTGGTGGTCAGAACATTGCACTCCCAATTTGACAACCCTGGTTCGATTCCCGGCTGAGGGGATTTTCCCCCTGGAGTTAACATCTGTGCCGATTCTACTCTCCCTAAAAGTCATTCGGATGAGACTTCAAACCGAGGCCCTGTGGTGCAACACACGCAGAAACATCTTGCGCACATGTTAAATCCTGTTCCGCTTTTCATAAGAGTAGGCCATCATGTGCCGGTGGGAACAGATGACATTTACAAAACTGCATACACACAGGGACTGGATGTAAAAAAGCACAACAGTGATTTTTTCATTATCCTCGACATAAAAGAATCAATCAATCAATCAATCAAACTCTCTCTCTTCACATCTCTCTCCTCTCCCGTCCTTTTCCTCGTCTCTCCTCCCTCTCTTCTCTCCCCCCCCTCTTTTCTCCTCCCTCTTTTCTCTCCTCTCCCCTCTCTCTCTCCCTCTCCCCTCCGCCCCCTCTCCCTCATCTCTCTCTCTCTCTCTGTGTCAACAAACTCTGATAAACTGGAAGTTTAAAAAGTAGACAGTAAGTTGTAACACCGTTTAAAACAACACCAGGCCTATGTACACAGAACGTGAGCAAGCAATTGCATTACTGCCAAGATTGAAGATTTCTAATCAGGCCGTTTCGCCCCCCCTTGTGACTGTGTGTTTATCTGACCTAATCCTAGATCGGCAATGTGCAAGGTGTCTGTACTGTAAGAGAGAAGCATTGCACACACACACACACACACCCCACACACAACACAACACACACCCCACACACACACACACTCACACACACACACACACACTACACACACACTACACACACAAAAACACACACTACACACACACACTACACACCCCCACACCCCACACACACACACACACACACACACACACCACACACAACACACACACACACACACTACCACACACACCACACTTCAACACACACAAAACACACACACACAAAACACTCCACACACACCACACTAACACACACACACTTCACACACCACACACTACACACACACACAACCCCCACACACACACTACACACAAACAAAACCACTACACACACACACCCCACACCACACACCACACACACACACACACAATCACACACACACACACACGTGACAAGGAATAGATACAAGCTGTCTACTGTCACAGTGTCACACAAACAGTCCTGTTTGCCTTCAGGGTGTGTAAAGACGTGTTCACCTTCACACACCCACCAACAAACCTAACACCAACACCAGATCCTAGGGGTGAAAGAAAAAAGAAAACTGTTTTTGTGTTACTTTCCTCTGTTATGAACAACAACAACAGCAACAATAATGATAATAATAATAATAATAATAATAATAATAAAAATAATAATAATAATAATAATAATAATAAGAATATGAAGATGATGGATGATGATGATGATGATGATGTGATGATGATGATTAATAGAAAAAATAAAAATAATAATAATAA
>JASPKP010005370.1:0-2500 GCA_030674155.1 Stramonita haemastoma | reverse complement strand
TACACTGTTAAATCATTACTCACTCTCAATACCTAACAGTGTGCACAACTAAACACAGAGAGAGAGAAATTTGATTTGATCCTTGTTAATATGAATAACTGCACACTTCAAATATTGAATTATATAACACTGTTGATATACATCATCAAACACTTCTGATAATCAGAATAATTGTGTGAACAACTAAACACAGGGGAAAATTGTATATTTTTTAATAGATAAATATGATTGTTTGCACAAATAAACACAAGAGGGCAAAAAAAAAATACTGTTAATATAATGTATAATAATCAACATTTTTAAAATAAAAATCTACTTGTATGTAGAAATAAGCATACTGAGGGACTCCCTTGCAATGTGAAAAGGACTACAAACAACAACAGCAAACCTCAACAAAGCCACACACACCCACACACCACGCACACGCACACATATACGCACATACACGCACGCACGCACACACACACACACACACACACACACACACACACACACACACACACACACACACACACACACACACACACACACACACCACAGTTGCAAGACAATGCTGATGAAGAAAGGCTCTCATCTGTATAAGCAACAACAGGAACAAATAATTCAAGCAACAACAACAATATCTGAAACAAATTTTGGCACAGCAAACAACTTGTGTATGACATCAGAAAACGGGGTCATACCTGCAATCCCTTTGTGCAAACGTTTGGTTCCTCTCATCAGTCATTGTATAGTATTGTATCGAATTGTACTGTATTGTGTTGTATTGTATTATATTGTGATGCGTCATGTTGTGTTGTATTGTGCTGTGCTGTATTGTGTTGTGTTGTATTGCATTAAATTGTATTGTACTGCATTTTATTGTATTGCATTGTGTTGTTTTGTATTGCATTATATTGTATTGTATTGCACTATATGGTGTTGCATTGTATTGTTGTGTTGTATTGTGCTGTGTTGTATTGCGTTGTATTGTACTGCATTATATTGTATTGCATTGCATTATATTGAATTGTATTGTGTTGTATTATGTTGTACTGCATAATATTGAATTGTATTGTGTTGTATTTATGTTGTACTGTACTGTACTGTATTTTGTTGTATTGTGTTGTCTTGCACTGTGTTGCTCAGCACTGTACTAAATTGTATAATATAGAGTGTAGAGTGCAGTGCAGTACAATACAGCATAGTAATAGTATAATGCATTGAGCACAGCAGACTATTGGGGGAAACAAACACACACACAGACAAGAAAAGAACAAAAATAGTGGGTGGTGCTGCTCTTGTTACGACTCGCTCTCTACGGGGAAAGCAGCCTGAATTTCACCTAGACAAATCTGCCATGACTTAAAATGGAATACGATATTTTTAATTCATTGTATTGTACTGTATTGTACACCACTTTGAAGTCACAATGCAATTCTCTGTATGACATTTCAATAACTGTCCCCAAGGAAGAGCGCATATATATACATAAGAACAGCATTGACAGTATCTTCGGGCTGGTTTTTTTTAAGTTGTGGGTTGAGTCAAATCGACTGAAAACTGACTGACAATAATATACTGGATGTATTTTTTAAAAAAAAATTATGTATTCATTTATTTATTTATTCTTTTCTTTTATTTTGAGGATAACGGAATAAGCACTCATGTACTTTTTTTACATCCAGTCCCCGTGTGTATGCACTTTTGTAAATTTTGTCATCTGTTCCCACCGGCACATGATGACCTACTCTTACAAAAAGTGGAACAGGATTTGACATGGGCGCAAGATGTTCTGCATGTGTTTGCACATGGGGCCTCAGTTTATAGCCACATCGGAAGAAGTTCTTGGGAGAGTGGAGTCAGCACTGATGTTAACTCCAGGGGGAAAATCCCCTCAAACGGGAATCCAATTGTTTCTGTTTAAAGGTGTGGCTGTGTGGTTGATGATAGGTGGTAACCCTCACCCCCACCCCTCTCCACCCCCCTAACCACCACCACCACCACCCCGTCACTCCCCCACCCCATTCCCTCTACATCTTTGCCTGAGGGGAGGGCATGGCACAAATGGATTTCATCATCTCCAGAATACTTTGCATGTTTTTGTTTGTTTTTTCTTGGTGCTATCTTCTTCTTAAAACAGGTTTTTTAAAAAAAAGGACATTTTCGTCTCTCTTTCCTAGAGTGATTATTCATGGCAAAGATGATAATGAGACAGTTGTGAAGCTCCACCACATAATGAGTCGCACACTGCACTTGAGGACAACTTTTAGTTATCGACATATCATTAATCTGCAATAAATAAACTATTCAATATAGAAAACAAGATTGCAAACTGGACACTTCCCTGAACAGTTATTACAAATTGAAATGGTAGACTGCGGAAAGCGGCAAAATGAGAAGTTGACCAGTTTTGCATCGCAATGGGTAGTCAGAATGAGGGCTTGGGTGTTTTAAAAAGTGTTTTTTAAAGCTAAGGAAAACACATCCATGCTTTGATACTTTAGCACAAGGCAGAAAA
>JASPKP010005369.1:0-15979 GCA_030674155.1 Stramonita haemastoma | reverse complement strand
TTTTTTTTTTTTTTTTTATGTTTTTTTTTTTTTTTCCTTTTTTTTAATTTTTTGATTATATTTAATTAACCCCCAACCCCCCCGTAATGATTTTATATATATATCTATAATATATACTTATAATTTTGGGGTTTTGGGTTATTTTAATTGGTTTTGGGGATTTTTAATTTTTTCCATATATATTATCTTTCATTCTTTCATCACATATTTTTTATTTTTTATTTATTTTTTATTATTTTTTATTTATTATTTTTTATTATTATCATTTTTCACCATTATTTTTTTTTATCATTATAAAATATCATTTTTTTCTTCTTCTTTTCTTTTTTTTTCTTTTTCCCTTTTTTCTTCTTTTCTTCCTCTCCCCCTTTCCCCCTTTCCTTTATTTTCCCCCTCCTCCCTCCTCCTCCTCCCCCCTACCCCTCCCCCTCCTCCCTCTCCTCATCCTCCTCATCATCATTTATTATAAATTATTTTCCCGGGGGTCCAAGGTAAATGTGTGGGAAGGGGAGGGGCGGCCCCAAAAACTGGTTCCCCCCGGGAGAAATTTTCCCGGGGGATTTGGAGGGAAGTATACGAACCAAGATGGCGGGTTTTTTCCACATCGGGGTCCGCTACACACTGGCCCAAAAGACCGAAAAGGAGGGACCCCAAAAAAAAAAAACTGACAGGAAAAAAAAAAATCATTCTAAACCTAAGCTTGCCCTTTTGTACTGTGCCTCCCACTATTTACTCCCTGCTGCTGTTTCTGCTGCTGCGGGTTGCTGCTGGGGGTTCCAAGCGACATGGGCCCACAAAAACCCAAAAAAAAACCACAAAACAAAAATAAAAAGTCATTTCCAGATAAATTTTTTTGGAATAACCATTGTTTTTGCCTTTGTTTTTCATAAAGCCATCTATTTTGGGGGTGGGGGGGGGGGGGGGGGAAAGGGGGGGGGGGGGGGGGGGGAAAGGGGGGGGGGGGGGGGAAACAAAACAAAAGAAAAAAATATTTCTTTTAATTTTTCTTTTAAAAAACTAACAGGTTTTTAAACCCTTTCAAAAAAATAAGGGGGATGGGGCCCAAAAATTTGGGAAAAAAAAAAAAAAAAAACCAAAAAAAAAAAAGATTAAAAAAAAAGAAAAAAAAAAAGAAAAAGATAAGGCCCCCTTTAAAAAAATTTTCGCCCCGCCCCCACAAAAGCACACACCCCACACACCCATTCCACATGCATGTACGCGCATGCGCTCATTTTATATTTTTTAAAAGTTTTTAAAAATTTTTTGCCCCAAACAAATCATATCTGTTCCCAATTTTTCGCAAATTACCTTTTTTTTTAAGTTTTTCTGTAGGCCCCTATAAAATGCCGAAACCAAAAAATTTAAATTTTATTTCTCTCCCAACAAAAATTTTTAAGGGGGAACTGCGGGGAAAGTCGGGTTTTTAAAAAAAATGTAATGTTTGGTTTTTTTTGCCGGGAAGCTTTCGTCAGTCCCGGGGAAAAAGGGGATGGGATTTTTTAAGATGCCGCTCCAGGCTCTTTAAAAACCCCCAAAAGCCGGGGGTTTAATTAAATTTAAGTTTTTGGGGGGGGGGCGGGCGGTTGGGGGGCGGGGGGGGCCCAGGTTTTGGCCCCCCGGGGGGGGGGTGGGGGGGGGAAGGGGGGGGGGGGGGGGGGGGAAATTGGGGGGGCTTTTTTTTTTTTGAAAATTTCTTTTTTGGCCAAAAAATTTTTGGCTGGGCCCCCGGGTTTTTTTCAGGTGGGGAAAAACCAAAATTTGATGAAGGAATGAATAGATTTAAATTTTTGAATAAAAAATCTAGGTTCTTTTCCTTTTCCATTTTTTAAATTTTTTTAATTTACGAAAAAAATTTTTGTATATAAAAAAATTTTTAAAAAAAAAAAAAAAAAAAAAATTTGTCTAAAATAATTAAAATTTTCCCCCCTTTTAAAAAAATTTTTTTTTGGGGGGAAGTTGTTTTTTATTTTTAACCCCGGGGGGTTAAAATTAAAGAAAAAATTTTTCGGGGAACGCTAAATTTTTTGAATTATTTTTTTTTTTGAGGGAGTTTTTGGGGGGGGGGGGGGGGGGGGGGGGGGGGTTGGCCCGGGGGGGTGGGGGGGGGGGGGTTTGGGGGGGGGGGGGGGTGTTCTTGGGGGGGTTCTTTGGGGGGGGGGGTTTTTGGGGGGGGGGGGTGTTTGGGGGGGTTTTTTTGGTTTTGGGGTGGGGTTTTTGAACGGGGGGGCCCGGGGTTTAAATGGGGGGGGGGGGGTGGGGGGTGGCGGGCGGGGGTTTTTGGGGGCCCCGGGGGGGGGGGGGTGGGACGGGGGGGGGAGGGGGGGGCCCGGGGGGGGGGTGGGGGGGGGGGGATTTAGGGGGGGGGCGGAGAAGAGAAGAGCGGGGGAAGAGAGGGGGTTTCTCCCTTTTTATTTTCCGGTTTATTTTCCCCGGTTATAAGGTTTTATGGGGGGGGGAAAAAGTTTGGGGTTCTTTAACGTGTGGGCTTTTGTCTTTCCGGGGTGCCCCCACCCCTTCCGAGCCCTTTGTTTAAAATTTTTTTTTTTGGGGGGGTTTTTTCCTTGCGATTTTTTCCCCCCGGGGGGGGGGGGGGGCCCAGGTTTTTTCTTTTTTGTTTTTTTTGGTTTTCCCGATTTTTTCGGAAGGAAAGAATAAAAGAAAAATTTTTGGATGTTTTGGTTTTAAAAGGGTTGGAAAAAAAAAATTTGGGTTTTTTTTTCCTTCCTTTTTTTTTTAAAAGGGTTTTTAGCCCCAATTTTAGAAAAAATTTTCGGCGCTTTAAAAAGATGATTAAGGGAACCGGGGGGGTTGGGGGGGGGGGGGGCCGGGGGGGGGGGGGGCCGGGGCGGGGGGGGCCCGGAGGGTGTTGGGGGGGGGGGGCCACCCCGGGGGGCCCGGGACCCCCTCCTGTGTTTTGCAACTTTTTCCGGTGCTAAAAAATTTAAAAATTTTTTAACGTTTTTATTATTTTCCGCGGGCTTTTGCGCCAGTTTTTTTCCGGGCTGCCCTTTTTTTTCCGTGACCTTCCCTTTTCCTCCCTCTATTCCTTTTTTATTTTGGCCCCTTTTTCCTTCCTCCCCGGTTGGGTAAGGTTTTAAAACCATTCCGGGGAAAATTTGCCCCCGGGGTTCGGGGCCGGGTTTGGGGGAGGGAAATTTTTTGCCGCGAGTTAAAAAAGGATCCACTCCCCCAACCTTTGGGGAAAATTTCAACCGGGGGTGTTCGGCAAAAAATTTTTTGGGGCCAAAAACCTGTTCCACCGAGGGGACCCGGGGGGGAAAAAAAAACAAAAAAAAAAATAAAAAAAATCCAAAAAAAAAGCAAAATGATTGTTTTTATTTTTTAAATCCTGGGATTTTTTAAAAAAAAAAATTTAAAATTAAAAATAAAAAAAAAAAATAAAAAAAGATCTCTTTTTTCTCTCTCCTCTTTTCCTTTTGCCCGTTTTTTTGCCCCTTGTGGGTTTCTCAAATGTTTTGGCCCTGTCTCTTGTTTCTGTCTGTCTCTCGGGTCCTGTCTCTCTCTCTGTCTTCTCACTCTCTTTTTAAATTTTTAAACTCTCTTTTCTTTGTGGGGCGTTGTGGTTTGGTGGTGTGCGGGGCGGTCGATGGGGGGTTTTGTGCGTGGGGGGGGTGTGTTTGGTGGGGTTCGTGCGCACGCGCGCGTGTTTTAGTTTTGGCCGCGCGCGTGGGGGCATGTGGGGGCCGTGCGGGCCGGTGCCCCGTATATATTTTGTGGGTTGCGTGCGTGAATGTTCGTGGTGTTTTTTTGTGTTTGTCCCCGGGCGTGCGTGCTTGTGTTTATGTGTACTGTGCAGGTGGGGGTTGTGTTGGGGGATGTTTGTGTGCATGTTTTGTTTTGTGTGTGTGTGTGTGGGGGTGTGGTGCGCGCGCGCGCGGTTCCCCATTTTTTCCCTTTTGCCAAAAAAGAAATGCTTTTTTGGGACATTTTATTTATAAACATTTTTTGTTTTACCCAATTGTATTGAAAAATATTTTTTCGATGTTTTCTCTCAAGCCCCACACTTCGTTTTTCAACTTAATTATATCTTTTTATTATTTTTTGTAGTTTAAGACGAAAAAATTTTCCTGGCCCATTGCTTTTTTAAATTTTGGGGGGAACTCAAAAAAAGTCAGATCGGGGAAATTTTTCGTTTGTTTTGAGGATTTCCTTTTGTGTGTTTTGGGGGTAGTTTTGGGTTTGGGGGGCCTTGTGTGTTTTTGTTTTTTGTGTGTTTTTGTGTGGGGGGTTGTGTGTTGTTTTGTGTGTGGTGGGTCGTGGTGGTTGTGTGTAGGGGGGGGGGAAAAGGAGAGAGGGGGGAGAGAGGGGAGAGGAAGGAGAGGAGAGGGGGAGGGGGATGGGGGGAAAAAGAGGGGGTGAGAGGGGGAGAGATGGGGGAGGGGGAGGAGATTTTTGTTTTGTTTTGGGTTTTCCCTTCTTTTAAAATTCGAGGTTAATGGGAAAAACCCACTCTTGTGCTTTTTTAAAACCCAGCCCCCGTGTTGTGTATGCAGTTTTTGTAAATTTCTTCTGTTTCCCCCGGCCACGATGGCCTACTCCTACAAAAAGGGAAACAGGTTTTTTATTTTAATTTGTGCGAAGGGGTGTTCTGCTTTTGCTTTCCCCAGGGGGGGGGGGGCCTCTGGGTTTTTTACAGTTTTCATCCGAAGGACTTGTGGGGGAGGGGTGGAGTCAGTAAACTGATGTTAACTCCGGGGGGAAAAAAATCCCCTCGCCCGGGAATCAAAATCGGTTCATAAAAATTGCGGGGCGCAATGTTCTTTACCATTTGGGCCCTTTATCCCGTCCCCCGTCCCTTCCGTCCGGGTCCGCGGTTTGTATGTAGTATGTATGAAGGTTTTGTATGTATGTATGTATGTAATGTATGTATGTTTTGTATGTTGAAATGTTTTGTATGTATGTATGTATTGTATGTGGGGTTGTGTTTGTTGTGTGTGGTGGCTGCTTGTCCCGTTCCCTGGGTGGGGCGGCGGCGGGGATGTATTTTATGTATGTATGTATGTATGTATTTTTATGTATGAAATTTTTTGTTTTGTATGTTTTGGTATGTAGGGTGTTTTTAAAAAAAATTAGGGTTTTGGGTTCTGTCTTTTTGTGTTTATTTTCTTTTTTTCCTTTTGGGTTAATGTTTTTGTTTTTTTTTAGTGCCCAATTTTTTATTTTTATTTTTTTCAATGGGTTCTCTTTTCTCTTTTATTCAACTTTTCTTTCTCTCTCTCTCTCTCTCCTCTCTCTCCCCTCTCTTTTTCCTCTCTCTCTCTCTCTCTCTTCCTTTTTTTTGGGGTTTTTTTTCCCTCTCTTTCTTTTAGTCTTCTTTTTTTCCTCCCCCTCTTTTTTTTTTTTTCTTCTTTTTTCCCCCTCCCCCCACCCCCCCTCCCCTTCTCTCTTTTCTCTCCCCTTCTCTCTGTCACTCTTCTCTCTCTCCCCTTCTCTCTTCTCTCCCCTCATCCCCTCTCTCTCTCTTTTCCCCCCTTTTTCCTTTCTTTTCTCTTTTTCTTCTCTTTTGTCTGTTTTTTTTTTTTCCCCTTTCTTTTTTCTCCCCCCCTCTCCCTCTCTTTTCCTCTCGGGTCTGTCTGTCTTTTGTCTGTCTGTCTCTCTCTCTTTTTAAACTCTCTCTCTCTTCTCTCTCTCTCTTTTCCCTTTTCTCTTTTCCCCTTTTCCGGGTTCTCCCAATGTTCGGGGGCCCCGCCCTTGGTTGAGGCAAGAGACTACACATTTAAATTCCTGTCAAAATTTTGGCCCCCAAAACAACATGGAATTTCAAACCCCATTTTTTCTCAATGCTTTGGAAAAAATTTTTAAACACGGGGGTTTTTGGGGGGATAGAAAAAAAAACTATGTTAAAAATTTTTTTGTACTTTCGAAGGGGGAATAGAAAATTTTTTTTGTCGCAATGCAGGATTTTTTGGGTATCGCTTTTTTAAATGTCAAAATTTTAATGGTTTTTCACCAAACAGATGGTTAATACCTTGTTTGACCCGGGTAGGGTTTACACACAAAAAGGGAAGATGAAAGCGAAACTTTGTTTTTAAAAATGCCCCTTTATATGGGAAATTTAAAGGAAAAGAAGGTTAAAGTTCAAATTTTGTTTGTTGAGGGTTAAAAACCTAGGCAACCCCGCTTGTCGGGTGTGCTACCCTGCAATTCAAAAGCACCCACATTTAAATTTTCTTGCAAAATCCCCCTTTTGGGGGTTTGCTTTTAAGTTTCGAAAAGTTCAGGTTTTAGGGGACAAAAAAAATAGTCTTCAAGGGATTGAGATTTTTTATCCTGTTTTGGGCCCCAAATTCCCTTTCTTCAATGAAAATTTAAATGTTTAGAAAAAGGGAGTTGTTTTTATTGATTGGGGTTTTTTAAAGGGACAGAATAGGGCCTAATGTATTGTTTGTTTATGTTTCCCCCCCATGAAAGGGGCTTTTTGGGCCTGTTTCATTGGGATTTTAGACCCCTTCTCTTCTCTCTCTTCTCTTCTCTCTCTCTGACACACACGTATCACAGGTTTTTAGGGTGAGATTTGAAATAAAAAAACATTTCTGCGGGTTTGCTTCCCCAGTCAAAATGAATCAGACAAATAAGGGAAAACATTTTCTTTTTGGTAAAAATTTTTTTTCCCCCTTGGGGGCTCTTTTGCTTTTTTATTGGGTTTTTGTTTTTTGGTTTTTGTTTTTTTGTTTTGGTTGGGGTTTTTGTTTTTTTAAAAAAAGGAAGGGGCCTTTTGGGTTTTTTTGTTAAAAATTTGGGGTTTTTTGTTTTGCTTTTTTTTTTTGGTTTACCGTTTTTTTTTTTTTTAATTTTTTTTTTTTTTTTTTTTAAAAAATTCGGGAAAATCAAAGAAACTAAATTTTTTAGTTTAAACTAGCAAGGGAGACCCCTGAAATTTTTTTCCTCGAAAAAAAAAGGGGTTGGGCCTCCCCTTTGAGCCCCAAAAACCAGTTCCAAACTTTCACAGCTTTTTTTCAGGGGTTGGGGCTGTGTAAGGGCTTCCTTTTTTGGAAGAAAAGGTTTTCTTGATCTCAAAGGGGCAGATTCATTTTTGGGCCTGGGTATTTTCTTACTGCCCAATTAAGAAAACCCAAGGAACTTTTCAAAGGGGCCAAAACCCCCAAAAAATTTCAAAACCCCCTTAAATTTTTTTTTTTTTTTTTTTTTAAATTTTAAATGGTTTTTTTTTTTGTTTTTTTTAATTTACCAAATTTACCCGGTAAAAACATGTTTTTGTTGTCCCTTTAAACCACCACACCGGAAACCCAAAAATATTCAACAAAAAGTTTTGGGGCTCGGGTTTTTAAAAAATTTCGATAGAAAAACCCCATTTTTGAAAACCGGGATTTTCGTTAAAGGGATTTTTAAAAAACCCACAGAATCCCTTTCTTAAAAAAAAAATTTTAAACAACAAAAAAAAAACCCAAACAAACAAAAAACCCGAGCCAAAAGTTTTTAGGTTTTTAAAAAAGCGGGCAAAACTTTTTTGGTTCTCTATTTTCCATGTCCTTTAATGAAAACCAACCAAAGGGGAAATGGATGTTTTTTAACAAGGAAAATTAATTGGGGTTTTAATCTAAAAATTTTTCTTTAAAACTTCCCCCAAACTTATGTTTTTTAAAAAGGGCTAGGTGCAAAAATCAAAGGGTAAAATTTTAGGGGGGATACAAAAGAGGAAGTAAAAAAGAATTGTTTAAAAACAAGAATTAAAAAAAGGGGCTAAAATGGTGAAACAAAGAATTATAAAAATGGTTTTGGGGGTTTACAAAAAATAGAAAAAGGACTTAAAAACCCCAAAAAACCCCCAGGCAAAAGTTCCAATATCTAAAATGAAAAAGGGCTTATCCCTTTAACCCCCCAAATAAAAAACTTGACTGGGTTGTTTTACTGGGAAAAAAACACTTTTGCCTTTCATGATATAAAAAACTTAAAATTTGGAAAATTTAAAAATTTTTTGTTTTAATAAGACCACGGGGGAAAAAGAAAAACCGGGGAATTATTTTAAGACCCAAAAAAAAGGGCTGTTGTATATTTTATATTTATAAATAATATAATTAACGAAAAATTTAAAAAATTATATATTTATAATAAAATATTTTTATATATTTATATCTTATAAAATATTTTATATATATAAAATTATTTTTTATATTTAAAAATTTTATATTTTTTATATTATATATATATATGAGTATAATTTTTATACTTTATTTATTTTACGTGGGGGGGCATGCGAGTTTTTTTTATTTTATTTTTATCGAGGTTTTGGGGGAAAAAGGCATCTTGGGGCTTTTTTTTCATCCTGTCCCCTTTTGTGTTAGGGCAGTTTTTTGAAAATTTATTGTCATCTGTTCCCACCGCTAAAAGGGGCCTTTCCCCTCTTCAAAAAGAGCGGGTTTGGGTTGAATTTTGTGCGCAAGATTTTTCTCCCGTGCGTTTTGCACAGGGGGGGCCTCGGTTTACAGTTCTTTCCAAAGGGGCTTCTGGGGAAAATTTTGAGTCAGCATTTGATGTTAACCCCAAAGGAAAAAATCTCCTCAAACCGGGGAAACGAATTTCGGGGGGAAAAAATTTCCCAGCGAAAATGTTTTGCCCACTAGGCCTATCCCGTCCCCGGGTTGGTGTGTGTGGGTGGGGGTTTGGTGTTGCTTTTTTGTGGGTGTTTGTGTGGGTGTTGTGTGTGTGGGGTTTGGTGTGTTTTGTGTGTGTGTTTTGTGTTTTTGGTGCGTGCGGGGCCTGGGTGGGGTCCCTTTGCTTTGCGTCGTGGGGTGCTGTCCCATAACGATTTTTTAAAAAAAAAGGTTGGGACCTGATACAAAAATTTTTGAAAAAGGGATTTGGGGCTTAAAAAATTTTAAAAAGTTGTTTTTTTACAAAAATAGAAAAGTGGGGGTTAACAAAAATTTACCCAATTTAGGGGTATTACGGCAATACAAAAAGTTTGACGTTAACAAAAATTAAATCATTTGGTATTTACTCCCTATCCCAAAAAGGTTTGATATTCCCAAAAAATTTAAAAAATTTTGGTATTTCCCAAAAAAATTACAAAAAAGCTTTTGGGTTAACAACGGGTTTATTTACTATTTATTACAATTACAACAGTAAAAAAATTGTTGGTTAACAACAATATAAATTACTGATCCCTTAAAATTTTTTTAAAAAAAAGCGGGGGTTAACAAAAATTATCAATTACTGGTACTTCTTTTGGTTTTTAAAAAAAAAGAGCTGAAGGTCACAAAACAATTAAAATGAGGGGTTACTTGCAATCATTAAAAAAAGGTTTAATGTTTAAAAGGGAATTTTTTTTTAGGGGTTATTACAACAATAAAAAAACTTATGTTTACAACAATACCCAAATTACGGGGTACTTACAGCCATAAAAAAAAAGCTGATTTTAAACAAAAAATTTTTAAATTTACTGGTACTTACAACAATTAAAAAGCTGTTAAAAACCCAATTTTCAATTATTTGGTTTTTACTTTTAATAAAAAAAAAATTGGATGTTAAAAAACCATATACATTACGGGTTACAACAAAAAAAAAAAAGCAAATGTTTAAAATTTAAAAATTAAATTTGTTTACGGGTTTATCAAAAACAATGGGAAAAAATCTGATGTTTCCCACTTTTATAAATTAGGGGTTTTACTTTTTACAACAATACAAAAAGGTATTGTTTTTACAAAAATTTTTTATGGTTTTTTACAATAAAAAAAATTGATGTTTTTAAAAACCCAATATGAAATTACTGGTATTCCTTCCCCTTCCCCTTTGTCCCCCCCGGCCACCCGTGGACCAGGGGGGCCCAAAACCCTGAAGATTATGCAACCAGCTTCCCCCCCCAAACTCCCCACGGCCCGTCGTTTCTTCGTAGTAGTTGGGTTTTCCCCCCAAAGGGCCCCCTTTTCCCACCCCTTCTGATGTTGTATTCCATCGTTTTCTCTGTTTTTTTGCCCTTTTGTCCTTCCCCCCACTTTCTGTTCCCTGGGAAGACTGTCTTGGAGTCCAGTTTATTTTGTGTGACCCTCCCCCTACCCCTTTTCCCCCGTAGTTTAGGAGCTCTCCATATGGACCGTTTGGGGTTTTTTTTTTATTCTAGTTTTCATTCTTCGTTTTTGTGTTTTGGTTTTCTGTATGAAATGCCAAGGGGGTTTGCGAAAGCATTTTTCCTTTTCCAATGCCTTTTATCCCTTTTTTTCAGTATCTTGGGTTTTTAAGGGTTTCCCCCTTTTTACAGGCATTCCCAAAAGAAAGGAAAAAATAACCAGGAAATGCATCAGTCTGATCTTTAAACTGATTGGGCCCATGTTATTATATTTTAGGGACTTTTTAAATTTGGGCATTTCAGCTGTTTTTCTGGGGCTATTCTGGAGGGGAAATTTTAGGTTTTGGGCCCTTTATTGATTTCTATGGGGTCCCGATATTTGAAGCTATGGGGCATTCCCCAAATTTTTTTTTTTTCCATCTATAATTCCGGCAATTTTGATGCCTTTTTGGGACTAAATTTTTCTTTAGCTGGGTTTTTTCTTTCCGGGTCTGCTTTCCAAAATGCTGACAGGCTTCTTAAGGTATTTACCAGGTGAAAGGAGGGTCTTGTTCATCTCCAGCTAGGCCGTTGATGTCATCGGGCCCAAAAGTAAGTTTTTTGCTTGTTCTGCCTCCAATGCTTTTTGTTTCCCTCATGATTTTCAAGTGGGATCGCCATTTTTCTTTTAAGAAGGGCGTTTTTTAAGGAGGGGGGGTTTGGGGGGAGAGCAGAAAATCCTTGGTGTACCCCCCAATTTTGGCCGGAACCAAACTCCTGTGTTGTTTGTCCCAAATAGACTGCCTGGGGGGGCCTTGTTTTTTTTCAGGCCCTTCTATGCCTCTGATCAGGTTGGCATTGATGTTATGCAAACCCCATTTGGGTTTCCCACAGAGTGCATGCTAGACTCTTTCGAAACCCTTTTTAAAGTCCCCCAATGATGTGGTAAAGATCTTGTTGGTGTTGCAAAGTATTTCTCACGGGTATTCTAAGGCTGCCCAAAATTTTTTTCGGTTGTGCTCCGTCCTGCCCCCTGAACCCTGCCTACTCTTTTTTGATAATCACTCAGCTTGGGCCTTTTTTGTCTGGTTTGGGGGTTTTTTTGCATCCCCTTTAATTGGAAAGCTAATCAGGTGTTTTGTTTCGGTTTGTTTTGGGGAGAGTTTTAAGTTTCCTTTTTTTTCGGGAGAGTTGTTTCAGGGTCTGTGTCCAAGGTGGTTTTTGGGCCCCTCCCCTGTCTCCCCCAGATCCCATTTGTTTTTGTTTTGTTTTGTTTTTAAAGTCCTTCAAATACTATGTGATTTTAGCACACCCGCATTTCAAAAACCCTCACCTCTCTCTCTCTCTCTCTCTCCTTTTCTCTCTTCTCTCTTCTCCCCCTCTCTCTCTCTCTCTCTCTCTTTTCCCCTCTCTCTCTCTTTCTCTTCATAATACATCATACAAAATTTAAAAATATATATATTTTTTTATTAAAAATTTATATAAAATATATATATATATATTTATATATAGCTAAGTGGGGGTTTAATGGGGAAAGAAAATTTTTAACCCCAAACAAATGATGTTATGAACCGGGTTTTAGAGTATATTAAAAAATTCTTGAAAAGTTTGGGTTATCTTTTTTAAAAAAATCCAGTCCTTTCCTTTTAAACAAGACATAAGAATTTTGGGGAATCAAACAAAATGGTTTGGGTTGAAAAAAGGTTGAAAACAGGGAAAATGACACTTTTTTGAATATTTGGTATTTTCCCTGCATTTTTGCCTCAGTTTATATTTGTAAAAAAATTTTTAGTTTAAAAGAGGAAAAAAGAAATATGTTCAAAATGTGATGTTTTCATTTTGGGAATGCATTTTTATTTTATTTAATTTAGCACTAATTTTTATACGAGGCAGTACAAGATTTTGGAAACAAAAATTTTTCAGTGCAAAAACGAGGCAACTTGTTTTGCTAAAGAATCAACCAACCATTCCCAAAAAATTTCCCCGTGAAAAAGGGACCTAAAATAAAGTTATTTGAATGGGCCTTTTGTTTGGGAATTTCTTGTATCAAAAAATTTTTTTCTCAAAATTAATATCTGCCCTTATCTTCCCCCGCCAGTTTTAGTGCCATCCCTTTTGCTTTTGGGAAACCAAAAGCAAAAAAGTTTGTGGGAAAATACAAGAGCCTATTAGAAAAAAATTTCAAGGCCATAAGAAATTTCAAAAAAAATTTCAGCTGTAAAAAATTTGAAAAAAAGGGTCTCCCTAAATGAAACCGGCCCTTTTTTCACTTTTTTTTGCAGGGGAAAACACAAAAAAACTGTTTCCCCCTTCTGCCCGATTTTCCCAAAACAGATCCATCAGTAAATTTTAAATGTTTTAAATTTAAATTTCATTAATGTGGCTTTTTTAACAAGGGGAAAGATTTTTATCTTTATTTTTTTTTACATCGGTGTAAACAATGTCAAAGTTACTGATATATGTTCCCCCCGGAGGCATTTTGGGGAATCATCGGTGGGTTTGGAACCGGGTTTCTATGTCAAAGTCACTTTCTTTCTTAATTAAAAGTTTAATTTTTAAATTTGGGAGCAGAAATGAAATATCGGGAAAGCTCGTTTTGGATTAAACAAATTTTCCCTTTTTCCATAAGAATTTTTATCTTTTTTACTGAGTTTGGATTAGGAGAGGGTTCGGGAAACAGTACTTTGATTACCCCCAATCTTCGTTGATCAGGGAAAAAGATAATTTAAAAGGGCTTCTTTATAGGTTTTTGCTTTTTTGCATGGGCCCGGGAAAACCAAGTGCTATCTTTTTTGGCTTTTCTGCTAAACTTTGTAATTTTTTTAAACAGATAATCTTTCGCGAAAAAATTTTAAAATTTTTTGTCCATAGATTAATTTTGAGGGGTACTAAAGATTGAGGCCCAAATTTTATCAGTGTTTTTTGTTCTTGACTCCATGCTTTAAAACTTATTACTTTTAAATAGTTAAATCTTTTTTAGCCTCGTTATTAAGTGGTCGAAAGTGCTTTTTTCAACTCAGCTTTTTAGTTAAAAATTTAACCCCAAAAAATTTTTACATATGGTTTTATACTTAAGCCCCCTAATCCCTTTTAATTTTAGGGGTTGGTAAAATTTTGGGTGGATTTTCCCCCTTTTTTAAAGAGACAAGACATTTTTTTTCTGGGAGTTTGTTCTAAATTATTTTTCATTCATAAACCCACAAAAAAAATTTTTTTATTTCTTTTTGATATAAATTTTGAACATAATTGATCACTTCTTTTTGGTGTTTTTCCCAACTGAAGTATTTATCCATAAAGCAAGGGCACAGCATTTCCCGAAAAGACTTGAGTATTTTTTTTTCAAACAACTAGGGAGATCATGTTTTCCAAAAAAATAGAAAAAAAATTTGGGGCAGGCACTGATCCCCGTGGTTTACCTAAATTAATAGATTTATAGAAATGAGTAAGCTGAGCCCCAAAATTTTTTTCATATTTTCTATTATAAAAAAAAATTGTGAAATTTAAAATTTTTATAACCCTTCCATTGATATCAATATTCTTTAAATTTTTTTTAAACCCGTTTTTCATTTACAGACTCTATTTGTATTTCTTTCTTTTACATTTTTAAAAATGTGGCTAACACAATTTTTTCCCTTTTGGCAAATTGTTTTTTTTTTTTGATGTGTTAATTTAAAATAGGTATCAGAAGTACATCCCTTTCCCTTTTTGAAAGCCAGGCCCGATTGTTGGGATTTAAAATTATTCTTTTTCACAATAATGAAAAAAGCGTTTATGTATAAAATTTTTTTCCCTTTCTTTACCCCCATGTGAAGGGAAAAGGGAATTGGTCATAAAATATCTATTGATGGGGCCGCAGCTTACCTTTCTTAAGGGATTGGAATTCTATTGTCTGCCTCCCGTTTTTAGGAGAGTGCCATTTATCCAAAACTTTTGGGAAAAAATTTAAAAAAATAGTCTTTTTCCATTTTTAAAAGGGTATGGGCCACCCTTTGTTAAAATTTCCCCCATCCCGGCCAAATGTGTCTTGTTATGAGTAAAAAAAAAAAGGGTTTTTAAAAAAACTAAACATAATGAAAAGGGGGAGCATTCAAATAATTTCCCCCCTTTTCATTTATGATAGATTTTTTCATTTGTCTAACTTTTCTGAAGGGGCAAATTTTTTTGATATTTGATTGATGCTTTTAAGGGGTGAGCTATTATCCCCAAAAAAATTTTAAGCAAAGGCTTTGCTTTTTAAACTATGCTTGGAAAATCTGATCCTATTGCAAAATAGTAAGGGAACAATCTACCATGGTCTCTCCTCCCCCTGGCCAGTTCTGATTTGGGAAAGTTGTCCACTCCAGTGCTTCCCTTTTTTTTTTGAATTTTTTTGCCCCTTTCAACTTCTTCCCCGCAGGTTTTTGGGGATTCTAAAGTTGGTTGGGGGGAAGAACATCTAGCACCTTGGGGTTCCTGTTGTTTGTGTGTGAGGGGGAACAAAAAAATTTGGGCCCCTTTTGCAATGCGATTTTTTTAAATGTTTTTGGGGGCGTCACAAAAATTTTCTCTCCAGGAGACCCCAACAATTTCACGCGGGAAAAAAAAGTGTCGTGACTCCCCAATCTTTTTAAAACCCCAGCCCAAATTTTGGGTAGTATTTGTAGTAGTATTAGTAGAAAGTGGGTAGTAGTAGTAGTAGTAAAAAAAATAGTAGAAAATTGTAGTGGGTAAGGTGGGGGGTGGGGGGGTTTGGTTTAAATAAACCCAAAAAAATTTTTTTTTGCGACAAATTTTTTCCTGTATGCTGGTTTTTCCCGGCCAATGAAAAACCCAACCAGATTGAAAAGGGCAAAAGGACTAGGCCCGCAGACATGTTAGCATAAAACTTTTTAATGGGCTAAATAGTGCCGCAGACACACCGTGTACGGTTTTTTATTATTAAAAATTTTATATATATTTTAAATTAAAATATATTTTTTATATATATATATATAAATACACACACACACACCAAAACACAACCCCACCCCAAAAACAAAAAAAAACCCCCAAAACACAAAAAAACCACACACCCCACACACACACACACCACACACCAAATTTTTAATACCCCACGGCAAAATTTCCCCCCCCGGGGAAAGGGGGGGGTTTCCCTAAACCCCCTGGGGGGGGTCGCCCCCCCAAAATGTGCGGGGGCCACCTATTTTTTGTTTTTTTTTCCTTCTGAAAATGCATTTTTTTCCCCAAAAAAGGGTTTTTGGCTTTTTTCAAATTTAAATTTTTTTGGGCCCAGGAACAACCTTTTTGGGGGCCCCGGGGGGCATTTTTAGGGTTTTGCTAAAAATGTTATGTAAAAGGGGGGGAACCTCTTTTTTCAAAAAAACCAAAAAATTTTAATTTAAATAATAAAAAAATAATAATAATAAAATAAAAAAAATAAAAAAAAAAAATTTTTAATAAAAATTTAATAATAAAAATTTTTAATAATAACAGAAAAAAACAACAAAAACCCCAACCCCAAAAAAACCAACAACAAAAACAACAAAAAAAACCCCCCAACAAAAATTTTTAATAATAAAAATAAAAAAAATTTTTAAAATAATAAAAAAATTTTTAATAAAAAATAATAATTTTAAAAGATAAAAAAATTTAAAATTTTTTAAAAATTTTAATAATAAAAAAAAAATTTTAAAAATTTTGAAAATAAACTTTTTTTCCCTTTTTTTTTTTTCCCCCTTTTTTTTTTTTTCCCTTTTTTTTTTTTTTTTCCGAGCCCCAAAGGGGGTTGGGTGGAGTCGGGGGGGGAATTTGGGAAAAAAAGGGGAAAGGGGAAAAAAGTAAAAAAAAAAAAGTTTTTGTGCTTCCCCAATGTCAAAAAACCCCACTGCTTTTCCTTTTCCCCCACACCTCTCGGGGGTTTTCCTGTCTTTTTTTTCTGTCTCTGTCTCCCCTTCTCTTTTTCCCCTTCTCTCTCTC
>JASPKP010005368.1:12500-15979 GCA_030674155.1 Stramonita haemastoma | reverse complement strand
TTTTTTTCAAGTTTTTTATTTTTTTTTTCTGTATCGGCCCTTCATGGGGAAACACAGCTCCGAAATTTCAGCAAAATATCATTTGAAAAAAAAAAAATTTAATTTAAAAGAGAAGAGGACAAAAAAAAACTAACCAAAAAAAAAAAAACAAAAAAACCTTACCTATTCAATTTACTCAAACTATTTTTTACAGAACTTTGGGGTTGAAGCTGAAAGCAAGGGGGTTGTTTGTACTAATTGTGACAAATTTTGCATGAAAGTGAAAGAAACAGACGGCGAAAAGAGATCCCTATGCATCAGAAAAAAAAAGATAACTTCGGGCAGTTCTAATCTAATACTAAAATTAGAAAAGAGTCATGTTTTCCCAAACTGTTTTGTACAATTTTCTCCTCAAAAAAACCAACACAAACTTGCTTTTATATTATTATAATGAAGCAAACAAATGAACAAACATTGACTGAACAAACAAACAAACATGACTGAACAAACAAACAAAATTAAACTGTACAACTTCCCATGTACATTGTTAAAAAAGCAGAAGAGTTATCTCTAGCTCTCCTCCCCCTCTGTTTTTGTAACGTCATTACTGGAGTCATGGGACTCTGAGCCTGCAGATAGGATTACTAACCGGGCATTCAGGACAATTGAGCAGGTTCAGGGAAGGAAAAACCCATCTCTGTTTTTCCCCCTTCTATACACCAGTGTTTTTTTTCACAAGAAAGAAATGTTTGCCCTTTTTTTTTTTTAAAAACCACAAATGAAAAGAAAAAGGGAAACTACAGATCATATGCGAAAACGGGATCTGATTATTTGTTTTTGTGTAACACTGTCTGTGTGCCCCTGAAGTTATTTCACACAGCAAATATCTCCAAAAAGTTTTTTGTAATAAAATTTCACAGACCTGTTTTAATTAAGCTTTTTACTTATTTTTGTCCCTACTGTATCAACAACAGCAGAGAAGGGCTCTGAAAAGCAATTTAAACCCACTAAGGGTTTTACGTTATTGTGACGATGTTTAAAATTTGATACATAATGATTTATATGTATGCAGAAAGTTTTCAAAACATCAACCATGTATTAATCCTAAGGGCATCCCACAAATGTACTAAATTACAAAACAAATCATGAACAAATTTACCAAAAAAAAAACAATGCCCTCCTCCCTCCTTCCCCTAAAAAAAACATACGTATTATTTTAATATCATACATAAACTGATTATCAGGGACTGAATATCAATTGATTATATTGTGGTTTTCTCATCAAAACTTACTTTTTTTCGTTAGGGTTACAGTTTTTATACAATTGTTGTTTATCAAATATCGTCAAGTGTCCATGCAAACTCAGACTATAGCTAGACTGCTGATAGATCTTACTTTCCACTTGAACAATTTTTTAGAGGAGTAAATATAAAGATATTTATAACAGTCAGTCTAGAATGACAAAAAGCATAAAAAAAAATTCAAGATAGATTTTACTTACTGCAGTGTTTACTAGAAGCCCAAAAAAGATTCATCAAAACTGTTATCTTTTTTCCAAGCCTTTTCCATTTTGCTTTTTTATCTTATTAAAATTAAAGGCTATCACTTTTTCAGAACTTAATCTATTCACTCCTGATTGTAAACAGATAGTGAGGCCAAAGGGAGCGGAGGGGGGGGGGGGGGGGGGGGGGGGGAGAACCATGACTAACTGGTTAGTGCCTGTTCATCCTCATTATGAAGGAAAAATGGCTACTTTATATGCTAGTAATACGTAATAGTATAATGTGTATTATGTCATTCTCATGTGTGCACACTCACACAGCGCCCACCACACACACACAACAAACACAGTGACACACAAAAAACAGTATGCGTTCAATATAAATTTTTGTCATGATTATAAACGCCCAAACGATGCTGATGAACAAAGCTGTACTTTCTTGGGTTCATGGGCCTGAAAGGCCATGGCATGTGGTGTGTGTGTGTGTGTGTGTGTGCGCACACGCACCACACACACACACATAAAACACACCACACACACACACACACACAACAACACACCCCACACACACAACACACTGCAAACACAAGGTAACAGAACCGCACTAATCCTTTTTGATGATCAAATCATCACACAACGGGAAAAAAGGCCATTATAGGCTTCCCCCACAGCCCACTGTTTCCCCTGGCTAAAGATTTAATTAGACATTATAAAATTCCCTCTTCCTCCACTTTGTGGCCAACTGTTGAACAATATGAATCTATGTCTCCCAGTTCACATCAAGCTTTGCCTACATCCTTCCTTTTTCAGTTTCTTTTTTTACGGGTTTTGGGGAAAGGGTTATTTTGGTTGTCTTTTTAAAAAACTGTAGTGTGTAGTGTAACATCTTGCCACCCTTAAAACCTCAATTTTCCCAATGCTGGGTGCCTGTTGTTTCGATTTTAAGGTAATTGAAATATTAATTACTCTTAAACAAAGTCTTGTATAAAATTAATTCCCCCCCAAACATTGTAACCACTAAACTACTAGTATTAATCCTGTTCAGTGCTTTAAAATAAAAAATATTGATAATACAATATGTCTTATGAACAGACCAATTTCAATATTTGTTAAAAAAAAACTCATTCACACAACAACTCTCTCTCTCCTCTCTCTCTCCCTCTCTCTCCTCTCTCTCTCTCTCTCTCTCTCTCTCTCTGTTGTCTGCCTCCCCGCCTGCGCCTGCCTGCCTGCCTGCCTGGCCTGCCTGCCTCCCCCTTGCCTGCCGGGCGCCTGTTGTCACACACACACACACACACACACAACACACCACACACACACACACACCACACACCCCCAAAACACCACTCACATGTTTTCATACACACACACCACACACACACACACACACACACACACACACACACACACACAACACACACACCAAAAAACCCTCAAAAAACCAAACCAACCAAACTGACAAATAAAAGAAAAATTTAAAATTTGCACATATTACACACTGTAGTTGTAAGTTACATATATATTTATATGTAACACTATGTCCTTTCAAATTTAATAGGCCTCAAAAACAAGTCTGGTCGGTTTTTAGAAAAGCCACCCCTAACATTTCAACACACCCATATTAATTAATTATAGTGCTTCTGTCTTCTCTCTCTCACCACACACACACACACACCACACACACCCCACACATACACACACACACACACCACACACAACCCACACACACACACAAAGTCACACACACACAGTCACACATACACACATGCATGTGCATGGACACACAAGCATGTGCACGTGCGCACGCACGCACACACACACACACAAACACACAGAGTCACACACACAAGAGTCACACACACAGAGTCACACACACAGAGTCACACACACAGAGTCACACACACACACACACACACACACACACACACACACACACACACAGAGTCACACAGTGACAAACACAGACACAAACAAACACTCACACACACACACCACACAC
>JASPKP010005368.1:0-10000 GCA_030674155.1 Stramonita haemastoma | reverse complement strand
TGTGTGTGTGTGTGTGTGAGTGTGTGTGTGTGTGTGTGTGTGTGTGTGTGTGTGTGAGTGAGTGTGTGTGTGTGTGTGGTGTGTGTGTGTGTGTGTGTGTGTGTGTGTGTGTGTGTGTATGAGTATGTGTGCGAGTGTGTATGGTATACACATGATGTGTGAGAGTGTGTCTTCAGGAGTGTATACATGTGTGTGTCATGTGTGTGTGTGTGTGTGTGTGTGTGTGTAAGTGTGTGTGTGTGTGTGTGTGTGTGTGTGTGTGTGTGTGTGTGTGTGTGTGTGTAAGTGTGTGTGTGTGTGTAAGTATGTGTGTGTGTGTAAGTGTGTGTGTGTTGTGTGTGTGTGTGTGTGTGTGTGTGTGTGTGTGTGTGTGTGTGTGTGTGTGTGTGTACATGTCTACATGTGTGTGCATGCGTGCCTGTGTGCCTGTGTCAGTGTGTGTATGTGTGATTGCACAAGCTGACAAGGGAATGTGTACTGCATGCAGAAATGTGCACACAATATTTCTAGCCTTGTAGTTGTACTACTGTATGCACGATTGTTTTTGTCCATGGACACAAGTTGCCATTACATGTATAAATTATAATTTTAGTAAAATGCTTGAGGCAAATAGTCACAAACACATGACAAGATTCTTCTTCTATCACTTTATGGCTGAGTGCTAGCTTAGATATGAAGCCCTATAATGGAGTGATTTCAAATTATCAGAAAATCAAATGCATAAGATCTCAATCTTCTTAAATCCCCTTACATCCTCAAGAGTGATCTCATTCTTCAGAGTGAGGGAAAGCTTCAACTCTTTTTTTTGGTTTTGGTTTGGTTTTTCACCAGTTTCTTTCCTTATGATTTTGTTTTGTTTCTATTGTTCGTATTGTTTTCTGTCTGCTCAGAACTTAACATTGAACATAACATTATGTTTCAATATTTATTTCATACTCTTGGAGTTGGACTAATTTTCATAATCAATCAATCATTCATAACATTTTCATTTTTATAAATTTTACACAAACTGGTGGTGAACTGAAGGTATGCTCCTTTTTTCCTGTTTTCAATTTCATGAATAAATTCTTCTCAGCTGTGACGGTCACTAGTATTAGTAAAAGCCAAAATGGACAAATCATAGCCCTAGCAACAAGCTCAGCTAAGTCATGCAGACATAAAACCTTCACAATTCTACTCCCCTCTACAAACAGATCTGAGATAACCAGCTGTCACCTGTTTGAGACCTTCTGGTGGGAAATACAAGTAGTGTTTACTTTTCATGAACAATACCAATTGCGTGCGGATGCATCCTGTTCCCGAAGTCATGACATAGAACTACTAAAAAATACAAAAAAATTAAGGGCTGTAAACAACTGTGCACATGTAATGTATGGATTAATGCTAATAATAGATTTTTAGGTTGAATTATCATAAGTTATAAGGAATTGCAAAAATAAACATCCTATGATCCTACAACTACATACTTATCCACTGAAAACATGGGGGACACGGGGCCGGGATAGCCTAGTGCCCGTACTAGTGGTCAGTCCATTGCGCTCACAATTTGACGATCCAGGTTTGATTCCCAACTCCCGTTTGACGGGATTTTTCCCCTAGAGTTAACATCAGTTCTGACTACATTCTCCCCGAAAGTCCTTTGGATGAGATTATAAACCGAGGCCCTGTGTGTGAACGCACGCAGAACATCTTGCACACATGTTATGTCGTTAAATCCTGTTCCGCTTTTCATAACGACGTAAGAGAAGGCCATTGTGTGCTGGTGGGAACAGATGACAGCTCAGACAAGATTTACAAAACCGCATACACACGAGGACTGGATATAAAAAAGCACATGAGTGCATATTCCATTATCCTCGATATAAAAGAATAAATAAATAAAAAACATTAATTGGTTAAATTAACTTTTTCTTCTAAAGCAGACAGATTATCATTAAAATCGATAGTGATAATGAAATGTTAAGCAAACCAGATTTTTTTTAAATACATCTGACCAGCTCTCAAAAGGTGCCTCACCAACTGCTGGAAATTAAATTACAGCAGACCTTCATGAGACAGAGATTTATACTAAGTTTAAACACCCAATGTTCGTATTTTACAACAGAAAAGATAATACTTTTGATAGTTTTTTAGAAAATCACAATGAAAGACAGATGAAAAAATAGTGTTACTTGTGACGTGACACAAATCATTCCTTCATAAATCAACAAATTCAAAGGTGAAAAAGGAAATAAGAAGTTCTGATGTTGTCTTTGATGTCTCTGAACATAACTACACACTGAAAGTGGGAATAGGTTATTTAAAGGGGAGTTACATAACATTGAATAATGGCACTGTCACCCGGGACACTATTCGACCAAAAAAGTTTTTTTCTACCATGCAAAAAAGCACTCTGCAGATACAAGCTGTGCATATAATTTACTTAAGAAACCATTATTCTTTATTTCAAAGTAAAAAAGTTAATTAAGCCAATAATTTTGTCTAACTGTCACATTATGGTGTCATTTGTGACAAATCATGTCGTGACTAGCAATGTGTGCAGTCACAGGTCACATGTAACCAATACAAATATGAATAAACCACAGTGCTAATATCACACACCACTTTATGCCAAGGTTTTAAAGATATCTTCTGTCATTAATAATATTTATCTCAAGACAAATGCACAGTGGGTCTGGAATGATAATCTTTTAAAAGTTGGTGTTACGTGTAACATGCTTATTGCTGGACAGTAAACTATTGTTTGGTCTTTGTTTTGTAAAAGTTTTACAAGAACTAGTGTAATATCGGAAAATCCACTCGTAAGTTATATTCCATTCTCATTTTGAGCACAATTTTGTGTGTTTTATTTTTTATTGATATCATTTTAAGACAGATCTATGGTGCTTGATATTAAAGTAGAGATCATCACCTTTTTAAATCCCATTTTCTTTGGATATCTTTTTTTTTTTTGACTCTACAATACTTTTTGTGAAAAAAAAATCATTTTATTTATTTTTGTTAACCAAACATTCAGCTTGATAAAACAGTAATGCCATGCCTATGTCTCTTCTTGTTTTGAACTGTCTCAGAGCATCTCACAGTAAAGAAACACAGCTGTGAAGCTCTTTACTTTAAATCTTCTCTTTTTTTTTGGGGGGGGGGGGGGGGGGTAGGGGCGTAACACTTCCCATGATTACCAAAACAAATATTTTATTGTAATAAAATTCATTTGAATTATTGATTTCTCTCTCTCTCTCTGTCTGTCTGAGTCTCTCTCTCTCCTCTCTCTCTCTCTCTCTCCTCTCTCTCTCTCTCTCTCTCTCTCTCTCTCCCTCCCTCCGTGTGTGTGTGTGTGTGTGTGTGTGTGTGTGTGTGTGTGTATGTGTGTGTGTATGTGTGTGTGTGTGTGTGCGCATGCGTGTGTGTATGTGTGTGTGTCACTGTGTGTGTGCCTGTGTGTGTGTATGTGCGTGCGTGTGTGTGCGTGCGTGCGTGCGTGTGTGTATGACATCTACAATGCTGTTTTTGTCTTTCTGTGAGCCTGCAATAGTCCATTTTATTTTGTTGCTGCAAAGGCATCATTGCATTTCTATGTTGTCTGTCAAATATCTCTTGGTTTGGTTTTGTTGGGTTTGTTATAATCCTATACTTTGTACAAAATACTAAATAGGGTTTCCACACAAAACATATCAAGTCAGTGATTTTACATTTTAAAATTGTGATTCTTAAGAAAACATAAAACAGAACCTAAATAGATCCACATCCAGTTAAGGGAATAAAGCACAAGCAATAGTATGCTATTAATACTAATATTAGTAATAATACAGCTTTTGTCGGAACACAGAGTCAAAGTAGGTGAAAAAGAAAAGAAAGGAAAGAATAGATCTGGCAAACAGCTCTTTAATAGTACAGTCCCACAGTGACTTCACAGAGCATTAAACTAAAAGGTGAGAAAGAGGAGAATGTAATAAACTGGTGGGAAAACCATTAAGTAAAAGTCAAAAAGGTTCAACTGATGTGAAATTTTATTTGACATCTTCAGAAAGTGGGTATTCTGTTGCTCCTGTGCTACAGATTTAATCAAATGACCATGTGAATCTGCAAAATGTTCTTTAAGTAATAGTTAAATTATTTTGAGCAACAACTATAGGATGAAAATCATGAAATTATTACTAATAGTAATAATATCATAATTGTCAGAGGTAGCCCATGTCTGTAACTGATAACTGTTTTAAGTCACAAACTATCACAGCTATCAGCACAATGTCTACATTTCTTTTCATCTGCTTGTGCTTAGGGTAACATACTAAATATCTTCTTTCTTTTTTTTTTTTTAAAGAGCATGAGCACTATCAGTCACACATTGTGAATTGCAATTAAAAAAAATAAAACTTCTGTTAAAAAAATTCTTGTAAATGTTTTTTTTTAACCAAAATATGTTAAGATGTTGTCCAGTGCTAAATAAGTCCAGAGCACTTGTGAAAGTAAAGCTGTTTCATGGATAAAGTGCTGATAGAAAAATGAGCTTGCTGCTCAAACTTCCTCAAAGCTGGTGTCTGATAGTGGTAACATTGAACACTATTTGTGGTCACTGCACAAAGTATACCAGAACTATAAACTCCCTGCCCCATTGTTTGAAATTAACATAAACTGCCATTATGATTTGTGTAAAAACAATTATTGAAAACATTAATTCCATACAAAATTTCTCAAGAATGGTGTGCTTTGTAATTCGCGACACCATGCCAACTTTCATCACACAACTCTCCAGACCACGAAGAACCAGCTAATTCGAAAGTACAGCCAGTAACACTTTCAAACGATCTTTTTAACAGCAATCTAATATAAACACACCCCTAAAAGACAACAGAAATGTTTAAAAGTAAGAATTTAATGGTTTTAGGTGTCATTTGTTACATTTAGTGTACCGCGTAACTTGAAAATTAAGCGTGACAAAAATGAAAACCTCAACTGCACGCCTCGCTATCTTCACCATGCTGGTAAACAAAGTTTTGCACATGCGCAGACGGCATTTCCGACATCCAAAATGGTGGACATGACTGTGTTCAACCTTATGTTAAAAAAATAAATTAAAAAGTTTCCTTCGTGATTTTGTGACACTAAATATTCAAAAAGCAATATTTTCTAACACAGCATACTATTTTACATAAAATAGTGATTTTTTAGAAAGCGTCAACACTATAGAAATAATCAAGTGCGTTCCCTGATCCAGTCCAAGTTTTACATCGTTCTACCGAGGCATCATCTAACGATCTCAGCGTGACAACCTATGTAACGCGGTACTCCATGTTTTTAAAGTCATAATACCTCAAAAAGTATGTGTATTTGAGCACAAATCTTTTAAAGAGAATAAAGATCAATTCAGTAACTAAAACACTGCCCAGCTGTTTTAGTAAACTACTCTTAGTTCCTGCACACGATCATGCACAATAACCTATGTGCTGACGGACCCATTAAAATAGGCAAAAAAAGGCCCACTTTTCCACACTATTATCTAAAATTAACAATATTTTGACTACCCACTAGCTTTAAAATGCTCAGTTCATCTCTCCAATCATTTTCCTAGAGTATTTTAGGTTTGCTGATTTAATTGAATGATTACTTACAAAGTTACAGCGTTTTTTGTAAGGTATATGTAAGACCGGGCACCTTTTGAGAGCTGATCATCTGTACTTCTATGGATCATCACTGACATCAGTGTGCATAAAATCACCTACAAGTTTTGTACAGTGAGTCTAGAGACGACCTAAGAACCTTCATCAGCTTCATGTCAAAATCAAATCAAAGTGCTGCAAAATTGCATTACCTCACCACTTCTGATGGGCACAGTCTAAACATGTAGTGTATACATGTATTATAATAATATATATGTATTATACACATGTAATACTATACACTGTGACTGTAGTTTGTCAAACATTTAATTCAGTATTTTAGGGTCTAACCTGAATTTTTCTTATTTAGCATTTGAACAGTTTAATTAAAATGTGCTGCATACATGATACAACAATATCATGAATGCATACACATGATACAGTGAATTTTTTTAAAAATAAATAAAAACAATAATTTTTTAAATGGATACGTATACAGTGTATTTTAAAAACTTATACTAAACTTAGTTCAAACTTAAAATTTCAGTTTTCATTTAATTTGTCCCCTTAGTCTTAGAATCAGAGAACTTCCTGTATCTCATTTGCTGAACCACTTTTTTGTTTATAATGAGCTTTGTGAAATTTTCTTACAAAAGAGGACTCTTTATGATAAACTAGGTTTAATACTAGTATCTAGTACAAGAAGAATATATTTTTAAAAGGCAACTGAATTAAATTGATGAATAGATCTGTGAGTGAGTGAGTGAGTGAGTGAGTGAGTGAGTGAGTGAGTGAGTGAGTGTGTGTGTGTGTGTGTGTGTGTGTGTGTGTGTGTGTGTGTGTGTGCGTGCGTGCGTGCGTGCGTGCGTGTGTGAAGAGAGAGAGAGAGAGAGAGAGAGAGAGAGAGAGAGAGGAGAGAGAGAGAGAGAGAGACAACTGTGTGACATGTGTGTTACTGTGTGACTGTGGTAATATGAGATTAATGACTGTATGATGTATCCGACAACTCCCCACATCCGTGTGTGTGTGTGTGTGTGTGTGTGTGTGTGTGTGTGTGTGTGTGGTGCGAGTGTGTGTGTGTGTGTGTGTGTGTGTGTGTGTGTGCATTTATGTGTGTGCATTTATGTGTGTGTGTGCATTTATGTGTGTGTGTGTATTTATGTGTGTATACAACTATACATATGTATAAACTATAATTTGTGTGTGTGAGTGTGTGTGTGTGTGTGTGTGTGTGTGTGTGTGTGTGTGTGTGTGTGTGTGTGTGTGTGCGACTGTGTGTGACTGTGACTGTGTGCAACAGTGTGTGTGTACATTGTGTGTGTGTGTGTGTGTGTGTGTGTGTGTGTGTGTGTGTGTGTTTTGTTTGTGTATGTGTGTGTGTGTGTGTGTGTGTGTGTGTGTGTGTGTGTGTGTGTGTGTGTGTGTGCATGTGTATGTGTGTGCACTTGCACAATGTGCTTTTTAAACAAATTTGAACATAATGACGATTGCATATTCCACAGGTCTGCTTTGCAAGCTTACTGAGACTTGACTCATGGCAATTAATACAGCTGCTGTAATTTATTGTTCTTCCTTTTCTAAAAACTAGGGCTTTTATTGTTACTATTTAACAATGTCCTCCCTTTGGAACACACACTCTTTTAAGTTCTATGTTCTGTGCACTAGCGAATGATGGAGTATTGATCTGTTGTCATGCTCTGCGCACTGCCATCCAATGCTACTCTCGCTCAGCCTCTCCAATTCACTGGGCAACAAGAACGTGCAGCTCCATGAATAGCATACATCAAACTAGCGAAATTATGCTTTCTGTTACTTATTGCTCAGTTAAAATCTACATACCGCTTGGGATGTTTCACTAATTTAAGTTGTCATAGACTCCTCACACCCAAGAACTGAAATTGTTTGGGTAAATCCCAACCAACAGAACACAGCGGAGGAACATGTGATGGGAGGGCGTTTTGTTATTTTTAATCGATCTGAAATCTGAAGGATATTTATTGTAACCAACAGTGACACATTTCTTTGTGTAAAAAAAAGAGAAATTTGTATGTTTTAATGTGGTGCAACAGTTATAGCAGGAAATGATATTTAAGCTATCACACATGTACGCACACACACACACACCTGTCAACTGAACTAATTCCTCTGGACGGGGCGAGGAAAATGGCGGCGATTCTAACCTGCTCCACAATTCCTGCGTCGGAGTTCTGTTTACTCTTTAGATAAAAGGACAGGACACTTCTACCGTTACAAAATATTAACACTATTCAAAAATTGCCTTACCTTTCCAGTTGCTTTCCTGTATCGGTAAATAGCCTTGATAATAAGTTCCCGAACGGGTATTTCCCCATCTCCACAAGGAACAATCACTCGAACACTGTCGAAACACACAATCACCTTCATTTGTGAAAATAACTGGTCAAACAAACTTGAAACAAGAAGTGGAGTTGATCACTGACAAAGCCAAGGAATAAATAAAATTCCCGGCAAAACAGTCACAAGCTGTAATCCGTAGAAAACGTTTTCTGGTTCGGCAGCAGACGACATGGCTCCCCAAACCAGTGCCAGTTCGCCATTCCAGTGCAGATGCAGTCGCAACGAGACAACAGAGCACGCGCGCACGCGTTCACTGGCAGTGCAGTCCTCTAAAACATCTTTAGCAGATCAATCCACCACCGTCAGATTGGGAAGTATGCATGGCGGAAGGAGCGTTTCTTCCCGATGAAAATGATTCTGGATGTGGCCTACTCTAACCTATCACTCACTTCCTCGTTCTGTTGCCTCTCTTGCATCAAAAACTGGAAAAGGTGTTTCCGAGTGTGAAGCAGTGTTTCCAACGAAAACTGTTTTTAAAAATACACATCACAGTTGTTGTTACTTCTTCTTTCCGTTACATCAGTAACACTCTCCCTTATCTCCAAGGCTTGTTCTTCTGACCACCGTTGTTAATGAGCAATTAGGAGAAGAATAATCAATAGACCATATAACGATGTACCGATGGATGAGATCCCGACGAAAGTTTACCCGACCTTGATTACCTGCCTCGTTTTCATTTCCGGCCAGGTGAGTCAAAGGTCAGATGGCCTTGTCGGCGATCAAGTGGTCAGACAGACACCTGTGGCAGTCCAAATCGCAGAATTTGTGTACTAATGCGGTTTTGATCTCTGGGGTTTCGTCCTATCGTCGAAAAAACTCATAATCATACATGAACTGCGCGACCGAGTGAAAACCCATGGCACCAGTTTTCTTCACTGACTAGTTTCAGTCACTCTGCCATGTGTGGTGTGTGTGTGTGTGTGTGTGTTGTGTGTGTGTGTGTGTGTGTGTGTGTGTGTGTGTGTGTGTGTGTGTGTGTGGTGTGTGTGTGTGTGTGTGCGTGCGCACGCAATTGCACACACACGCGCGCGCGCGTGTCTCTGTCGACTGTTAAGCAGATATGTGTATGTGTGTGTGCGTGCGCGCGCGCGCGCGCGCGCGTGTGTGTGTGTGAAGTCAAGTCAAGTTAAACTTTTATTTCCAGATGGTACATTGAATATGCAGTGTCTGTGTCTGTGTCTGTATGTACGCGTGCACGCGCATGTACGCAGTTACTCACGCACATGTCTTTGTCGACTGTTAGGTGTGTGTGTGTGTGTGTGTGTGTGTGTGTGTGTGTGTGTGTTGTGTGTGTTGTGTGTGTGTGTGCCCGTCTGCGCATGTTCTTCTGTGTTGAAGAGGGATCTGTTGGGGAAATAATCAGTCATCAGCCCGTTGTGCTTCTTATGGGGATGAGGAGACGAAACACACATGCAGAAGAGTTTGTTTAAAAAGTAAAGAAAAACAACCGAGTGTGGATGCTCTTGTAGTGACAGGCTCTCTCCAGAAAAGGCAGCGTAGCCTTGCCTACACCTCATGCAGAGAATTCTGCCGTAACTGAAAGTGTTGGCCTATGCAATGCAATGTAATGCAGTACAGTACAGTGCAATACGAGACGATACAATGTATAAAATACAACACAACACAACACAATACAGTACAATGCAATACAATACGATACAATGTATAAAATACAACACAACACAATACAGTACAGTGCAATACAACACGATACAATGTATAAAACACGATACAACACAACACAATACAGTACAATGCAATACAATCTTTAGCATAACCGTACTATCCAAAACCCGCGGGCATTCTCAAAGACTAACGGCACCCACTGTCTAGTACCATTTTCCATTCACATGACAACCACGGCCGGCTCTGAAGTAGTGGGTCAACTGGTTTTCAGCGCCGAGTCTGTCTTTCAGCAGCACAGTGCATGAGTCACTGATGTTACGGTATGGATTAATTCAAGCCGCAGCTGATTTTCTTGAGGCTGGTTATCTTCTTCTCCAGCGTAAAGAGACAGCAGCTGTTTT
>JASPKP010005367.1:2500-15980 GCA_030674155.1 Stramonita haemastoma | reverse complement strand
ACGCACGCACGCACGCACGCACGCACGCACATGTATGCCCTGGGGACGGATGACGAAATTTGCCAACTGTATGCACGCGGGAATTGGATGTAAAAAAAAATTATTAACCTCGAAATAAAAGAGAACTTGAGAACACACACACACACACACACACACACACACACACACACACACACACACACACACACACACACACACACACACACACACACACACACACACACACGGCAGGACAGGGTAATAATATTTGCAATGTTGTATGCACACGGAGTCTGGATGTAAATAAAAGCCCAGAAGTACTTATTCCATTGTTGTCAAAATACAACTTTCAGAATGTTGGAACTATGGACACAATTTGCGAAAACGCAGGTACACGGAGACTTGATGTAAAAAAATTGCACGAGTGCTTATTCCATTATCTTCGAAATAAAAAATGTTGAGAGAGAGCACACGCGAGAGCGTGCCTACACACACACACACACACACACACACACACACACACACACACACACACACACACACACACACACACACAGAGTCTCCTTTTCATTCCCACTGACCCAAACGTGCTTTCTACAATTCCTTTCAGATATCCCTGTCCTATAATACATCCCTTCTCCTCTCTTCTACCCCCCCCCCCCTCTCTCCACCCCCCATCCCACCCCCCTCCTCTCTATTCTGTCACTCCACGATTCCCGATAATAAATTTATGCATTTTAAAAATCTGACCCCATAATCTGTTTTTAAATATTCAAAAACATTTTTCCTAAACTGGCCCCTCCCCCACATTACCATGACTACCTATCCCCTATCTACCTATCCTCCATCGGCGTTCACACATTCAGTCCTCATACCTATTTCCCACAGACCTTAACATCTCCCCCCCTTCCTGGCATCTCTTTCCTTAATATTTTAAATCCCAAACCTCCCTCCCCCAAAAAAAGGGGGGATGGGGGGGGGGGGGGGGGTTGGTTTGCAAAGCTGTCAATATAAATAAGTATCCCTACCTTCTGAAAATTCTGTGCTAGGATTTCCCTCTTTCTCCGTATGTTCTTGCCTTGTTCCCTCTGTCATTTTGCGTATTCTGTACCTTATTGGTCCATTTTCATGGAATTTTCCTAATAAAGGGAAAAACGATAGCGATTCCTTCCTACTTCGAAATCACAAGCGCTGGGCCTGACTTCTCAGGCGCTTAACGGCAGCGCAGCGCATTTTAGCTCATGTGACAGACAACAGTATTTGTTGTTAGAGTACGACGACAAAATGAAAAAGTTCTACAATCACCCCCAACCTTAAGAGTTAAAATCGGTTTGTCATAGTGTCAAGCATGTACCAAGGAACCTACCTGCTATTTGTGTCCACATGACGGGCCAAAGTTAAAGTAGCTATAAAGGTTAGTTGTAAACCGGTTAGCGTTAGTGTTAAGCGTTAGTATTGGGGTGAGGGTTGTCAGTCCGTTGGCTGGTCTGTCTGCATGCATGCATGCATGTGGACACAAGAACAGTAGGCACTGTGGTATGTAGCTTTAGACACAACGGTATGGATCGTTTACATCACCGATTAGAGATTTAACATAGCTAGGGAATGCAGAAGAAAAGGTTTATCAAATAAGTCAAATTACCAATTCCTATCAACAGTTTTTGTTGGATTTCGCTGGTCGGATTTTTTAGATAATAAATTTCCAGTTTTCAGCAAAGTCAATGAAGATCTAACTTTTTTTTTAACAATCTTTCTCTATTTTTAAAATGAAAGGATTACACCCAAAATAACCCCCGCAAGAATTTATAATGGAAAAGGGGATACGCGGAAATTAAACAGCTAGAAAACAGTCCGCTAACCCCCCCCCCCCTCCTCCCTTTTCCCCTATCCCCACTGATCTAAATCAGTTAATTCTAACCCTTTCTCTCAACATCCCTTTCCCTTAAAATACATCTTCCGAAAGTTGTGTCCCCTCTTTACTACCACTCCGTCCCCCCCCCCCCACCCCACCAAACACTCTCTCTCTCTCTCTCTCTCTCTCTCTCCTCCTCTCTCCTCTCTCTCTCTCTCTCTCTCTCTCTCTCTCCTCTCTGGATAGCCTAGTGGTCAGAACATTGCGCTGGCAATTTGAAGACCCGGGTTCGAGTCCGGTCGACGAAATTTCTTCCTGGAGTTAACATCAGTGCTGACTCCACTCTCCCCAAAAGTCCTTCGGATGAGACTTTAAACCGAGGCCCCGTGTGCGAACGCACGCAGAACATCTTGCGCACACGTTAAATCCTGTTCCGCTTTTCGTAAGAGTAGGCCATCGTGTGCCGGTGGGAACAGATGACAATATTATCAAAACTGCATACACACGGGGACCGGATGAAAAAAAGCACATGATTGCTTATTCTGTTATCCTCGATATAAAAGATTAAATGAATAAATAAATCAATAATCTCTCTCTCTCTCTCTCTCTCTCTCTCCTCTCCTCTCTCTCTCCTCTCTCTCTCTCTCTCTCTCTCTCTCTCTCTCTCTCTCTCAGAACAGATGACAATATTTACAAAACTGCATACACACGGGGACCGGATGAAAAAAAGCACATGATTGCTTATTCTGTTATCCTCGATATAAAAGAATAAATCTCTCTCTCTCTCTCTCTCTCTCTCTCTCTCCTCTCTCTCTCTCCTCTCTCTCTCCTCTCTCTCTCTCTCTCTCTCTCTCTCCTCTCTCTCTCTCTCTCCTCCCTCCCTCCCTCCCTCCCTCCCTCCCTCCTTCAAAGTAGGTAGAACATCTTGTACACACATCAAAAATCTACTCTTTTGGGAAGAGTATGCCATTGTGCACCAGTGCGAACAGATGACATAATTGGAAAAAAATGCATACTCAGGAGGACTGGATCTATAAAAGCACAGAAGCGCTTATTCTATTATCCTCGAAATAAAAAATTATAAAATTTGTATAACACTCGTAGTTTTAGTGTATTTTTTAATCTTTCACGCAAGTATTTTAAACGGTCATTTTGACTTGCATATTTTCTTTATACTACGTGCATTTCGAAATGATATACCAATGGTAGATCACGCCATAGCCTTGTTCATAATACTATGAAACTTGATTCTACTATCATAACTCTCTCTCTCTCTCTCTCTCTCTCTCTCTCTCTCTCTCTCTCTCTCTCTCTCCTCTCTCTCTCTCTCTCTCTCTCTCTCTCAGTTTCTGAAAAATTCCAAAAGACTTCCTATGCACGTGCTACTTAATGCTACAACACTTTCTGACAGATATAATTTATCACGATTTATTTTTCATGCCATCAAAAGAAGAAACAAGATATTTTTCTAAAACTATATCCTTATATTGATGAATACAATGTTTAAAATATTGTCGATTATGATCCAGGTGAATTGTTTTGCGATGAACACTTTGGATCTACTACATAGTTGATGTAATTTTTTGTGTTTTATTGTTGGGGATACATTATTTCATATGTATTTATTCGTTGATAGTAACAATACGTGTATAACATTTATGTCACATGCACACTCCATTTGCCCATCATTCTTTTGTATTGTGGCCCAAGGCCGATGTACAGTAAAAAGTCAGAAGTCAGAAGTCTGAAGTCTCTCTCTCTCTCTCTCTCTCTCTCTCTCTCTCTCTCTCTCTCTCTCTCTCTCTCTCTCCATCCTCTCGCACGCGCTACTACTACTACTACTACTACTACACTACTACTACTACTACTACTACTACTACTACTACTACTACTACTACTCCAACAAACTAATATTGTATTTGCACCTATCATCTATGGCTATGCATTTTCTTTTAAAAAAAATCAAACAAAAAAACAACCAAACACAAAAAAACTACGTCAGCCCTACAAGTATTGATGGGGAATCAAAGGGTACATAATCACAAGTGGGTTTTTTTCCCGAAAGCAAAAGTGATCCCAGTCATAAATTAAAAAATCAAAAAGACATTCAAGATGATCACAATCCCTACAAGAAATGTTTTAGACCAGCCTATTTTTCTCAACATGTGAAAAACGATTCATTAATAAAATTTGAAAAAAGAAAAAAAGATCTCAAGAGCAAAAATTAAAAAAACCAAGTTATTTATTGTCTTACACGTAACAATATCCTCGGTGTTGTCCTCGATGTTGTCCTCAATGATTTGTCATGTTGTCTTTGATGTTGTCCTCCATTACTGTTGTCTTTCATGATTTGCCGTGTTGTTGTTTATGTTCTTTCATTTGGTCCTCAATGATCTCAATGATTTGCCGTGTTGTCTTCGATGTTTTCGATGTTGTCCTCAATGGTATGTCATGTTGTCTTCGATGTTGTCCTTGATCATTTGTCATGTCACGTCCCTAATGGTAGACAGAGCAGGCGCATATGGGATGGAAGTCAGCACAAAAAGAGTAAAGTATTGGTCAACAGTGTAAACGACACCACAGCACAGATCTACATGAACGGCCAGCAGCTGGAAGAAGTAGACGTTTTCAAATATCTTGGCACTACCCTCACGAAAGATGGACACTCCACCACAGAGATCAAGATCAGGCTAGCCATGGCAACATCAGCTATGGCAAAACTGAACAAGATATAGAGAAGCAACGACATCAGCTTCAAAACAAAGGTCAAATTGTTCAGAGCCCTGGTCATCTCCATCTTGCTCTACGGCGGCGAAAGTTGGACAATGACCGCTGAAACCACCAAGCGGATCCAGACGTTCGAGACAAAATGCTTCAGGCGACTGCTTGGCATTTCCTGGGAGGATCGGAAAACAAACACCTATGTGCGAAGTCAAGTCGCACTGCTGGCTGGTCCTCAGGAACCCCTACTAGCCACTGTCAAGAAAAGGAAGCTGGCACGGTTCGGCCATGTCACACGCCACAACACCCTCCCCAAGACAGTCCTGCAAGGAACACTAGAAGGTGGCAGACGCCGAGGCAGACAAACCAAAAGCTGGATGGATAACATCAAGGAGTGGACCCGCCTGGACAGTCCAACACTCATTCGGAAGGCGGAGGACAGGGCTGGATGGCGACGGCTGGCTGCAGAATCGTCTCTCATGTCTCCTCCACGACCGTTCCGGTCATGACAAAGAAGAAGAAGTCCCTCATGTCCACCCTGACGACCATCTTGGTTATGGGCCTTGCTGATCCTGATGCTCTACCCCTCTGTAGAAAAGGCAGGTCATGATGGCTGCCCTCACACATTACTGTCCAGGTCACTGGCCCTTGACTCCAGACCCGCAGCCCCTGAAAACACAAAGTCATTATCAGTAAGACTGCTTGCTCTGTGTGTGTGTGTGTGTGTGTGTGTGTGTGTGTGTGTGTGTGTGTGTGTGTGTGTGTGTGTGTGTGTGTGTGTGTGTGTGCATGCGCGTGTGCGTGTGCGTGTGCGTGTGTATGTGTGTGTGGGAGGGATTGTAAACTTTCGGGAGAAGGGAGTCGGTACTGAAAACTCCAGGGGAAAAATCTCAAATGGAAGTCTCAGTGGTGGCTCCTACCCTGGCCCTCAGACCGTTAAGCTCAACACCCTATTAGGCTACCTCGGTTCCCCACAGAATTAATGCCCAGTGATTAAGTACATTTTGGAATGAAGTTATCAAGTACATTATTTCTGCGCAACTTTGTATCTGAATAAATTCCAGAAATAAATGTTTCCAGTACACCTATTTCAGTACATTTTTGTCTGAATGAGTTCAGTAACAAAGTTACCAATTGCACTATTTTTTTTCCTGAATAAATTCGAAGCACGGAGGCATTCTTTCGGCTCAATAAGCAGCAAACAAAGCAAAACACACACACACACACACACACACACACACACACACACACACACACACACACACACACACCTTTACAATTAAAATAAAACCCTCAATAACTCATCGTGCTAAACCAGAAGTGAACTATATTTCACTCATGAATTAAGAACTAAACACCTCATACCTAAATTATGTTTAATAAAGTAGCTCGACCATAGCTGCACACTCATATATACTTACGCGTCCCAAGAATTTGATAAAGTCAGTTTTTCACTGAAGCTGTACACCTCATATACTTACACATTCTGAGCATATTTTGATGTCAGCTTTCCAGACGATGACCTCAATTTTGAGGAGACTGCTCCCAGGTGATCCACATGATGTCTTTCAGGAGAAGACTCTCAGATAATGCACATGATGATTCACCACACAAGAGGACTCAGATGACCCACACGACCACTCACAAGATTAGGACCCGCGTGGAATAAAGTTTGGGAAGGGAAGAGCCTAGGGAAATGCTGTGAACGTGTGATATTTTTCCAAAACCAAGATCACTGTAAGTTGTGTGTTTACATACGCCAAGATCGTTGTAGGTGGTAGTGTTTACACCAAGATCACTGTAGGTGATGTGTTTACACCAAGATCACTGTAGGTGGTGGTGTTTATACCAAGATAACTGTAGGTGGTGGTGTTTACGGACACCAGGATGACTGTAGGTGGTGGTGTTTGCTGACACCAGAATAACTGTAGGTGGTGTTGTTTACGGATATGAGGATCAAAGTAGATGGTGTTTACGGACACCAGGATCAATGTAGGCGGTGGTGTTTACGGACACCAGGATCAATGTAGGCGGTGGTGTTTACGGACACCAGGATCAATGTAGGCGGTGGCGTTTACGGACACCAGAATAACTGTAGGTGGTGGTGTTTACGGACACCAGGATCAATGTAGGCGGTTATGTTTACGGACACGAGGATCAAAGTAGATGGTGTTTACGGACACCAGGATCAATGTAGGCGGTGGTGTTTACGGACACCAGGATCAATGTAGGCGGTGGTGTTTACGGACACCAGGATCAATGTAGGCGGTGGTGTTTACGGACATCAGGATCAATGTAGGCGGTGGTGTTTACGGACACCAGGATCAATGTAGGCGGTGGTGTTTACGGACATCAGGATCAATGTAGGCGGTGGTGTTTACGGACACCAGGATCAATGTAGGCGGTGGTGTTTACGGACACCAGGGTCACGGTAGGCGGTGGTGTTTTACGGACACCAGGATCACTGTCACCCAGATTGCGCTCCTCTGATCTCTTGAATTTTTAGTTTTGTTCCCTATTTTTATTATTTTTATTTCTATGTTTTTTTAAAATTTTAATTCTATCTTTGTATATTATTTCCTATTCTATGTCTCGTTTAATGAAAATGATTTAGGTTTTTGTTTAATCTATTTTATTCCCTATTCTATGTTTTATTTTCTATTTCATTTTATCTACTTTTATCATTTAGCAAGGACTGAGGATGCAATCAGAAGCGTGGTGCCCAGCGATCCTTTGACGGTAGGCTACTGACCGGGCAGTCAGTCCAAAGTCCAGCAAACGAACGCGACCGAGTGGACTGGATTGGCCTCGACTTGCTACGGGAAAAGGGTAAAATTTGCGTGTGCGCGAGGACTTGAGGAGGAGGAAGCTGGATGGAAAATCTTCAGGGGTGAGTGCCCCAAGACTACGGGATAGATGAAAGTGAAAGGTGGGAAGGAAAATATGCAGGTGAGATAAGTGTCCCTTTTTGTGCGGGGACCATTGTCGCGACGTCTCACAGCTGGTTGTGTTGTGTTTCTGGTCATGCCTGTGAAATCGGTTGTTGCAAGGCGGCAGTAGTGTGGTGTGTGGCTGTGTGCATACTGACCGACCTCTGTAGACTTTCCACTGTGAAAGACTGTATGCAGTAAGCCTACAGAGACTGCTCACAGCGCGTCTGTGTTTTCGGAGGCAAACAGTTACGCAGACTCACGTCAGTGCATTGAAATATTTTAGCCAAAGCTCGGTGGCTGAAGTCTGCGTGATCGGAAGCATGATGGAACCTCTACCAGATCGACCCTCTGGGACAGAATGATATCCTAAGTCACAAGACCTAAACAGTCAAATGCGCTGGGCCTGACCTGTCAGGCGCTTAACGGCAGAGCAACGCGTTTTCGCTCATATGACAGACAACCCTGGTTGCCGTTTGAGTGTTGGACGAAAATAAAAATCCGATATTTTTCTGAAGTCCCAGATATCCAAAAACCTTCAGGGTTTCGTTGTATGCCGAAATCAAATGCGCGGGGCCTGTGTTGTCAGGCACTTAACGGCAATGCAGGGCATTTTTCGCTCCGATGACAGACTGCACTAGTGGCTTTTCTGAGAGAGAGTTGGACGAAGCAGAAGCATCGTTGCATTTCCCGTGTCTTCATTCCCTAACCTTTTATTGACCAACACAGGCCTAACCAGCGAGAGTCATGCGGGTCATAGGTTGTGTGGTGAGGAGGTCAAAGGTTGGTGTAAAGCATCTGAAAGCAAAGACATTCATACACACATGTATCCCCGAAGTCGGAAAGCAGCTACCTTCATGGTGGTCAAAAACGGTCGCATACGCAAAAATCTCACCATTGGTGAATCTAAGAGCACTAGCTGGCGAGTATGTGTAAAAAAGCACAAGGATGCTTATCCCATTATCCTCAATTTAAAAGAATAATAAAAAAGAAAAACATGTGACAAATAGGATTCATTTTTGTCTAATCAGAAGGTGTGTGCGTGTGTGCGCGCGCGCGTGCGCGTGTGTATGTATGTAAGTGTCTGCGTGTGTGAGTGCGTATGCGTGCACGCGCGCGCGCGTGTGTGTGTGTATGACAGACAGACAGACGGAGTCTGTGAGCAAGAGAGAGAGAGAGAGAGAGAGAGAGAGAGAGAGAGAGAGAGAGAGAGAGAGAGAGAGAGAGAGAGAGAGGACAGAGAGACAGAGAGAACAGAGAGAGAGAGAGAGAGAGACAGAGAGAGAGAGAGAGAGAGAGAGAGAGAGAGAGAGAGGAGAGAGAGAGAGAGAGAGAGAGAGAGAGGTAGTGGCGGGGGGAGGGGGGAGAAGAGAACAGTGTTTTAAAAAAAAAATACGTGCAAAGAAATAAACTGCCCTTGTTACAATAAATACAAAACAAAAAACAAAAACAAACCAAACCCCGAAAATCGGGACAAAAAAATGATGTGAAGCAGCAGAGGGGGGGGGAGAGAGAGAGAGAGAAGAGAGAGAGAGAGAGAGAGAGAGGAGAGAGAGAGAGAGAGAGAGAGAGAGAGAGAGACAGAGAGACAGAGAGACAGAGAGACAGAGAGAGACAGAGAGAGACAGAGAGAGACAGAGACAGAGACAGAGAGACACAGACAGACAGACAGAGACAGGAGAGAGAGAAATACAGAAAGAGGGGGGGTAGACAGAGATACAGAGAGAGAGAGAGAGAGGGGGGGGGGGAAGAGAGAGACAGAGAAAGAGACAGGAGGAGAGAGATATACAGATAGATACAGAGGCAGACAGACAGAGGCAGACAGGCAGACATGCAGACAGACAGACAGATGATGCCAAGTGTATCAAGGGTCTAGAAAATGTGATTAACTTCATCATACTCACATTCAGTCGATGGTTGACGTCCTGCTTTCCTTGACAGCCCTCCAGTGAGTAAACAGCCCCGTCTCTGCAGTAAAAGCAGCAGCACACTGTAGGTCCTCCTAATCGCCGTATAGCTTCTTGGCCACTGGGGTGGGGTTGGGGTCAGGCCGGACGCTTCTTTCTGAGCGTTTAGGTGTAGTGAAGCGGGCTGTTGCACTTCTTTTCTAGTCTGGCTGCCAGCCTTGTAAGGGCGGTGTTCTGTGTGGCCTATGTGGAGTTTCAGATTTGGTTCTCTCTAAGACTTTTCATTGATTACAAAAAGTCTTCCTCTCATGGGACAGCACTACAGCTTACACCCCCCCCCCCTCACCCCCACCCCACCCCACCCCCGGGTTAAGTGTCTTTTAAATTGAAATTTTAAATTCTTGAAAAAATCTTAAATCTTGAATCTCGACGGTCTGGGATTTAAACAAAATATAGGTCGTCAACGGAATTGGAGGTTTAAGTCCTGTGCTGGTTTCAAGCTAAGGCGTATCAGCGTGGATGTCACGGCTCCTGGAGAAGATGCAGGGTGGTCTGATTCTGCAACTCTCACAAATGGTGCAGTCAGTACTGGACGAGGCCGTAGTTCCCCCACATGCTGTCATGTCAAGTCATGTCATGTCATACCCGAGCACAGGCATTTCATTTGGATAGGCACCTGTTGTCCTCTCAGGAGAGCAAAATTGTTCCTTGGCTGTTGCTTCTGTGGTGGTGGTGGTGGTGTGGTGGTGGTGGTGGTGGTGGTGGTGGTGGTAGTGGTGGTGGTGTGTTGTTTATCAACCGTTTTGATGACACGAGGCTCCTCTGTGAAGACAAAAAACAAAAGTTTACATTTCTAGAAAGTATTAGCTAAGAGCATGCTGCCCCCCCTCCCCCCCCCCCCCCCCAAGAAAAAAATCGTGAAAACTTGGAATTTTACAATGATGCAGCATGAACAGATTTATTCTGTTTTCCTGCTATTGCCATGAGAATCCTTGAATGCAAAATCTTGTAATTCTTCATGATGTGTCTATGTGTGTGTTTGTGAATATGTCCGTTTCGTTTCTATACTTTTCCAATCTTCGTGTGATAAACCAAAATATCATGCTCTTTTGTTTATTACTACACTGGATTTTTCTTGTTTTCTCTAAGTCCCAGTCATTTCCCTCCTTATACCGTACATTTATTTTATTTTTCATTTCATTCTTTTATATCGAGGATAATGGAATAACCACCCATATACTTTTTTACATCCAGTCCCCGTGTGTATGCATTTTTGCAAATTTTATCATCTGTTCCCACTGGCACACAATGGCCTTCTCTTACGAAAAGAGAAACAGGATTTAACGTGTGCGCAAGTTCTGCGTAGTTCTGATATAAATTAAATGGGCGTGGAGGGGGGGGGGGGAGCGTGGGATGGATAAGCCTAGTTGTTAGGACGTTGAGCTTGTGATCTGATGGCCTGAGATCATACCATCACCCAGGCGATTATCGAGGAGATTTTTTCCTCCATAGTTAACATCAGTACCGACTCCATTCCCTCCTAAATCATTTCGACTCCCGTGTTGGGATGGCGGGGACCTGTCAGCATAAATAGCATCCCCACCTTATGGAAATCCTGCTCTAGGAATTCCCTCTTTTCTATCCCTCTCCGTTTCTACCTTACTTTTTTTTTCTATCACCTTGTCTAGTGTCTACCTTCCTGGTCCATTTTCATGCCTTTAAAAAAAAAAAAAAACTTTAAAAATTCTCACCAATGCTGAAGTCAGATAAGCTGGGCCTAATTTGTCAGAGGCTAAAAAGCAGTGCAACGCATTTTTGCTCATAATTATGACAGACATTGATTCAAAGGTGGTGTTAGTATGTAGAATATTTCACACACACACACACACACACACACTTACACACACACCACACACACACACACACACACACACACACACACACACACACACACACACACACACACACACACACACAACACACGCACACACACACACAAAGACGAGGGCAGGATGAAAAAAATAGTTGCGTAAACTTAATCTTTAGTCCTCAAATAAAGTTCATTTTGACTTGACTTCACACAGACAACCCCCACCTCCCCCAATAAAAGTACAAAAAAACAACATAAGTAGTTTGTCAAAAAATACACCATAACACTTTACACAAGAAAACGTCAGTTTTACCTGTAGCCTCAGGTCAAAACTGCCCGAAAGGGCGACGCAGTGACAAAGTGATAGTATTTTAAATTCTTTCGCCTGCCTAAACTCGAAGTAGCGTTAGCCCTGGTCGGATGTAGAGTGAAGTGAAGTGAGGCGAGGTGAGGTGAGGTGTCCACAATACGTTCAATGTTCATCTCGTGGCCCTTGTGTGTGTGGGTGTGAAAACAAAGTTAGTTCAGGTTTCACGTGCAACCTGGAATGTAGCGTCTTGCCTTGACGGTGATAGGATAACTTGTTGAGCACTACACTTAAAGACTTCACTGTTGTTATGCTTTCCTTTCTTGTCTGAGTTTATTTATTTATTTATTTATTTGTTTATTTATTTATTTCTTTTTATTTATTTATGTATTAATTTATTTATTTTGTCATTCTTTGATTTTGAGGATAATGGAATAAAGCACAGGTTTGAGTCCCCTCCTACCTCGACTTTTGCACAGTAATAGAGCCCACAGCATCAAGAGAGTCATCTACTGCATCATCATCATCATCATCATCCTTTACACCCAGTGGTGTGTAGGGCATCAACACAGACTTTCCACCCCTGCCTATCCTGGACCAGCCTGGTCAATGAACTCCAAGAGTGTTGCATGGCTTCCATCTCACATTTCACTGTCCTCCTCCATGTTGTTCTTGGTCTTCCTCTCTTTCTCTTGCCGTTTGGGGTCCAGTGCAGTGCTCTTCTTGCGATAGATTGTGTGTTCTCTCCGGAGTATATGCCCAATCCATCTCCATCTCTACTGCATGCATATACATTATTCTAGTATCTTTGATACGGGTGGCGACGTTCTTATGGCGACACGACAGCCCGACAAACGGCAATCTGGTTTAAAAAATTATAGCAAAATCCTACAGAATGAAAGATGGTACAGTGTACGCAACAATACATAGTATAACACATTTTGGCCTAAAACTTTTCCCCCGTCCATTAGACCATGAACGGTGGTTTGGTTGCTAGTCTTTCAGATGAGACGACAAACCGTGGTCCAGTGTGTTACATTTTATTATTTAGCGCACGTAAAAGAACCCACGGCAACAAGAGGGTTGTCAATGGCAAAATTATGTAGAAAAAGGCAACTCTAAGAGCTGGGAAACAAATACAGTTGCAGACAGAAACAAGAAAAAAAATAATGGGCGGCGCAGCACTTGTGGCAACGCGCTCTCCGCGGGAGAGCAGCCAACATTTCACGCAGAGAAATCTGCTGTGACATAAAGTGGTAGAAAATACAATAAAATAAAAAAAAACATAGTAATAATGATCATATACAATATGATGCACCACAGCACAGTGCAGGGCAGCCACAATATGCACACACACACACCACACCACACACACACACCACACACACACACACACAACACACACACACACACACACACCACACACACACATATATATATATATACACACACACACACACACACACACACACACACACACAACAGTACATACTAACACGAGCGAGCGCGCGTATCCCCACGCGCATACGCACTCTCAAGAACAGGGCGCATTTTGAAAGATCGTGACAAAGCGACTGATTGAGACCCGTCCTACCCCGACTTTTGCACAGAAACAGAGCCCGCGACAGCAAGATAGTGCTCTACTCTTTGCATACACATTTTTCTGGTATTTTGATATGTTTGGCGGCATTCTTGTGGGAAAACAACAGCCTCAAAGAAGACAGTCTGGCTGGAACATAGCTAGTCTGTCAAAAAAGGAAATAGCTTGCACAATGTATGCAACAATACATAATTATTATTACACATAATAATAAGGATAATATACATTATCATGCACCACAGCACATTGGAGGACTGCTGCGACATACACGCTGTAAATGAACAAGCAAATATAAGCACGCACGCGTGCATGTA
>JASPKP010005366.1:12500-15980 GCA_030674155.1 Stramonita haemastoma | reverse complement strand
AACACAACCCCCCCAAAAAAAAACAACAACAAAAAACAAAAACAACACCACAACAACACATTTTGATTTTAATTGTTAATCCTAAGAGAGCCATCATCAGCAGATTGCTGCTCGACACAGCTGCAGATACGGAAAGTTAGCACGTAGTATGCAAAGCCTAGGTTAACGTGGTGCAAAGCCTAACTGCAAAGTAGCGAAAACAACGACAGCAAACCCCCCAAAACAATAAAGACCGCTACCCCGCCCCCCAACCACATTTCTGATTTTCTGATTTGCATCTTTACACGTGGAAGGACGGTGGCAGGATGGTTAAGACGTTCGCCTGCCAATATGTAAACCGCGAGTTTCTGGGTTTGTACCCAGCTCGCCCTTTCTTCCCAGTTTGACGAAAAAAATCGAACTGAATGTCAAAGTCATTCGGATGAGACTATAAACCGAGGTCCCGTGTGCGAACGCACGCAGAACATCTTGCCCACACGTTAAAATCCCGTTCCGCCTTTCGGAAGAGCAGGCCATCGTGTGCCGGTAGGAACGGATGACAAATTATATATTAAAAAAAAACAGCATGCACACAGGTGTCGTGTTTAGACACCATCCCTGAGGGGAAAAAATAATAAAGGGTAGGCGCTGCACTTGTGGCGACGCGCTCTCCCCAGGGAGAGCAGCCCGAATTTCACGCAGAGAAATCTGCTGTGACATAAAGTGGTATAAAATAAAAATAATTGTTGATCCTAGGAGAGCCATTATCAGCAGATTGCTGCACGACACAGCTGCAGATGGGAAAGTTAGCACGTGTATGAGGCAAAGTGTAGGTTAATAAAGGTGGTGCAAAGCCTAACTGCCAAAGGGCGAAAACAACCACAGAAAACCCCAAACAATACAGATCACTTACCTCCCCCCCCCTCCAAACACACTTTTTATTTTAATCGTTAATCCTAGAAGAGATAACAAACGCAAGAGGGAGAGAGAGAGAGAGAGAGAGAGAGAGAGAGAGAGAGAGAGAGAGAGAGAGAGAGAGAGAGAGAGAGAGAGAGAGAGAGAGAGACAGACAGACAGACAGACAGACAGACAGACAGACAGACAGACAGACAGACAGACAGACAGACAGACAGAGACAGACAGACAGACAGACAGACAGACACAGACACACACACACACACACACACACACACACACACACACACACACACACACACACACACACACAGAAAGACAGTCACAGACAGACACAGACACAGACAGACAGAGAAACAACCATAAATAGACACAGACAGATATATAGCGATAGAAAGACAGGGACATTAACACTGGGAATCGGAGGACGAAAGAATAAAAGGAAACACTCGATCTAATCAACACAAATCCCCTTCACTCCCCCCCCCCCTTCCCCCAAACCAAAACACAGCCAAACCAACGAAGTAACTAATCAGATAGATAAACAAGCTGCTACCATCGCCACACCCCCCATCATCATCATCATCATTATCAGCAGCAGCAGCAGCAGCAGCAGCAGCAGCAGCAGCAGCAGCAGCAGCAGCAGCAGCAGCATCACCACCACCACCACCTCCATCACCACAATCATCATCATCATCATCACCACCACACCACCACCACCACCACCACCACCACCACCACCACCACATCATTGCCATCATCACCATCCTCCTCCTCCTCCTCCTCCTCCTCCTCCTCATCATCACCATCACCATCACCACCACCACCACCACCTGGTACACCACCACCACCATCATCGTCGTCGTCGTCATCGTCGTCGTCGTCGTCGTCATCATCATCATCATCATCAACAACATCATCAACAACAACAACAACATCACCACAACCAACCCACCACCACCACCACCACCACCACCACCACCACCACCACCACCAATAACAACACAACAATAGCAACAACTGTAACAATAATTAGCCACACAAAAGGACGAGGGGGAAAACCCCAAACCCCACAGACCAAGGGTGACAATCCAGGCAAAACCATGATCCACTACGGCAGAGCGGTCAGCAGTTGAGTGGCCCATCCTGAAACGATAACGTTAGATAATTTTTTCAAGCAATGATCAACTGGTCTCCTCTCTTGTTGGGTCAGAAAAGGGATCTATAGACTTTTTTTGGATTTTTTTTTAGGGCTGTAATAACCGATACAAGAAGAAGAAGAAGAAGAAAGAAGAAGAAGAAGAAGAAGAAGAAGAAGAAGAAGAAGAAGAGGAAGAAGAAGAAGACGAAGAAGAAGAAGAAGAAGAAGAAGAAGAAGAAGAAGAAGAAGAAGAAGAAGAAGAAGAAAGGACGGTGGCAGGATGGTTAAGACGTTCGCCTGCCAATATGTAAACCGTGAGTTTCTGGGTTTGTACCCAGCCTCGCCCTTTCTTCCCAGTTTGACGAAAAAAATCGAACTGAATGTCATGGTCATTCGGATGAGACTCGAAACCGAGGCCCCGTGTGCGAATGCACGCAGAGCATCTTGCACACACGTTAAAACCCCGTTCCGCCTTTCGGAAGAGTAGGCCATCGTGTGCCGGTAGGAGCGGACGACAAAATTATAACAAACCAGCATGCACACAGTTGTCGTGTTTAGACACCATCCCTGAGGAAAAATCGGGGAGTTGGAGTCCCAGAGCGGCTCGGGGCAACGTTCTGGTTGTGTATGCAGGGTTTTTTTTTTTGTAAATCTTGTCATCTGTTCCCACCGGCACACAATGGCCTACTCTTGCGAAAAGCGGAACAGGATTTAACGTGTGCGCAAGATGTTCTGCGTGCGTTCGCACACGGGGCCTCGGTTTACGGTCGAGTCTCATCCGAAGGAGTTTTGGGGAGAGTGGAGTCAGCGCTGATGTTAACTCCAGGGGAAACGCCCTTCCAACGTGAATAAGAATGACACTTTAAGATGTTGCTCAGCTAATTTAGTCTATTTTTCTTTCTTTCTTTCTTTCTTTCTTCCTTCCATTCTTTCTTTCTTTTCATTTGTTCCTAGGCTAGAGCACCAAAGTTCACCAATGATGAAATTATTTACGTATGCCACCGTTTTTGCGCATCGTCAAGGTAGCTGCATCCCGACTTCAGAGATGCCAAGTCTAAGTTGTTCTAAGATAAGATTAAGTGTTAATACTTGTCATATATTATGGTTCGTTCTAACACGGATGTTCGAAGGCTTACAACTCGCAGTCCAAAGGTTGAGGGGTTTTTTGTTTTTGTTTTTGTTTTTATATGCTGGTAATGTTAAGCTTTACACTCATCATACACAAGAATATATTCAGTTCTTGTACGTAACCAGCTGCTGTCTTTTTCCAGACTACACTGAAAGCTCTAGTAGACACTGCCATTAGGGGGGACGGATAGCCTAGTGATCAGAACATTGCGCTGGCAATTTGACGACCCGGGTTCGATTCCGGTCGAGGAGATTTTTCTCCTGGAGTTAACAGTGCTGACTCCACTCTCCCCAAAAAGTCCTTCGGATAAGACTAT
>JASPKP010005366.1:0-2500 GCA_030674155.1 Stramonita haemastoma | reverse complement strand
CAGAACATCTTGCGCACACGTTTAAAACCTGCTCCGCTTTTCAAAAGGGTAGGCCATTGTGTGCCGATGGGAACAGATGACAAAATTTACAAAACTGCGTACATACGGGACTGGGATATAAAAAAAGCATACGAGTGCTTATTCCATTATCCTCAAAATAAAAGAATAAAGAGGAAAGAAAGAAAGAACACACACACACGCGCGCGCGCGCGCATAGCACGCGCACACACACACACACACATACACACACACACACAACAACACACACACACACACACACCACACACACACACACACACACACACACACACACACACACACACACCTTTGTACAATCATTGTTCAGGTAAAGCGTGATTTATAACAGTGATCCCAACAAACCAGAAAGCAATATGCATGCAAAATATTAATAAACTTATTGGATGGATAGTAGAACTCAATCCTATGTCTCTCTGTCTCTCTCTCTTCATTAAAAAACAAAAATCAAAACAAAAAAGGATATGTTTTGTAACCTCTCGGCATAAAAGACAGAACATTGCGGTCTTTGTTCGCGCCAATAATTATAATCATTCGAGCGCTACTAGGGCAGTGGGGGATGTTGTATTTCTCCATTATATAAGTGTTCTTTTTGTTTTATTTTATTTGCAGTGTGTGTGTGATGTTCAGCTGTTTTCTATTAGCCTACTCCTCGGCGTACAGTATTTCGCTTTACAGTCGTGTTGTATCGGGTTGCATTAAGTTGAATGGTATATGTCATGCGCTTGTATTGCACCATCCTGTGCTGTTTAAATTCTTTTATATCGAGGATAATGGAATAAGCATTCATTTGCTTTTTTTCATCCAGTCCCCGTGTGTATGCAGTTTTGTACATATTGTCATCTGTTCCACCGGCAACAATGGCCTACTCTTACGAAAAGTGGAAACAGGATTTAACGTGTGCGCAAGAATTTCTGCGTGAAAGTGTACACGGGGCCTCGGTTTACAGTTCATCCCCCAAAGACTTTTAGGGGGGAGTAGGCTATTATGTAGGCTATTATAATAGGCTATAGGCTGTAGGCTAAAATTTAATAGCCCGCAGCGCAGCACCAGCGCAGCAGCAGGTAGTAGTAGTAGTAAGTAGTAGTATAGTGTAGTAGTATAGTTTGTAGTAGTATAGTGTATATAGTAGTAGCAGCGTGGTATGGTGGTGGGTAGTTAAGTAGTAAGTAGTAGTAGTATAGTAGTAATATAGTAGGTAAAAAATTAAGAAGAGCGAGTAAATAGTAGTTAAAAAGTTATAGTTGTACCCACAAACACCGCAGACAGCGGGAATGTAGTAAAATATAGTAGTGAGTAAACAAACCCAGCAAACCGCAGCACAGAGTTAAAAAAAAGTATAGTAGTATATAGATAGGAAAAGGAGGAGACAGACAATTAAAATTGGTAATTAGAATTGAGAGAGAGATTTTTAAGGGACAAACGACCATTTTTAAAAAAACCGACGACGACGCGGAAAAACGACGACGGGAAAAAAACGACGACACGAAGGACGAGACGGCCCGACGACGGGGAAAAGAAGAAAAGAAAAGAAAAAAAAAGAAGAAAAAGGGAAACCCCAAAACCCGTTTCTCTCTTTTAAAAAACGTGTCCTTATTTAACAGTTTCGTAGGCATGTCCTTGCTTGGCGAGAAAAGGTATCAATGGTTAAAACACTTGGCAGAGCCACAACCACACACCACACAAACACACCACCAAACACACAACACACACCAAAACACACACACCACACAAAAACAACAAACAAATTCAAAACAAAAAACATAATAAAATACATTATACATACATACATACATACATACACACCAAAATCATCATACAACATACAAACAACATACATACTACAAAAAACAAAAAACAACATACAACATACATACCTACACACACACAACCCCAACACCAACCACAAAAACCCCCACACACACACCCCCCACACACACACACCACACACCTACACACACCCACGCCAACCCCCACAAAACGACACGCGCGCACCCCCCAAAACCCCCCACCCCCCACACAACCACACACCCCAAAAAACACCCCACACACACACACAAAACCAAAAACACACCACAATTAAAGCGCCAAATTTTGGGACTTCTCTACCCTCATTTCACAGGGTTGAATTGAAAACCATGGTAAATCTGAATCAATATTTGATATATTAAACCAATTAAAAAAAAATTTTAAAAAAAAACAAATACCTTTCACCCAGAAAAAAGATTGGGAAATCAAAGGTGTATGTCCACCCTTTTTGGCCCAAAACTGTTTCCCCCATTTCCCATGAGTGGGGGTTTGGGGGGGTAGTCTTTCGATGAAAAAAACCGAGGCCCGTATGTTCACATCATTTTTAAAACGCACTAAAAAACCCCCGGCAAAAAGGGGGGTTTCAGGCAAAATTCGCAAAAAAAAAGCCACTCTATAGGATAAAATATACTTGCAGACGGAAAAAAAAAAAAAA
>JASPKP010005365.1:10000-15984 GCA_030674155.1 Stramonita haemastoma | reverse complement strand
GGGCAGTCAGCTGATGGACGGAGTTCATCTCGTCACCCAGTGCCCCATTACACAGATATCCACCTTTCAGTACAGGTGAGGAGGGGGGGTGGGGTGTAAGGGGGAGGTGTGGGTATGTGGGGGGTGGGGGGTGGGGGTGGAAGGTGGGGGGGTTGGTGGGTGTGTGGGGGTTGGGGGGGTGGGAGATGTGGGTGTATGAGGGTGTAGGGGTGGGGGTGGGGGGGTGTTGTGTGTGGGGGGGATATCAAAGTCAAAGTCAAATTTTTATTTGTCTGTCTGTCTGTCTCTTTCTGTGTATCTGTCTCTCTCTGTCTCTCTCTGTCTCTCGTCTCTCTCTGTCTCTCTCGTTTCTGTCTCGTCTCTCTCTTCTCTCTCTCTCTCTCTCCTCTCTCTGTCTCTGTCTCTCTCTGTCTCTCTCTTCTCCTCTCTCTCTCTCTCTCTCTCTCTCTCTCTCTCCTCTCTCTCTCTCTCTCTCCTCTCTCTCTCTCTTCTCTCTCTTCTCTCTCTCTTCTCTCTCTGTCTCTCTCGTCTCTCTCTCTCTTCTCTCTCTCTCTCTCTCTCTCTCCTCTCTCTCTCTCTCTCTCCTCTCTCTCTCTCTCTCTCTCTCTCTCCTTCTCCCTCTCTCTGTCTCTCTCTCTCTTCTCTGTCTCTGTCTCTGTCTCTCTCCCTCTTCCTCTCCTCTCTCTCTCTCTCTCTCTCTCTCTCTCTCTCTCTCTCTCTCTCTCTCTCTCTCTCTCTCTCCTCAATCTCTCTCTATGTGTCTCTCTCTCCCTCTCTCCCTCTCTGTCCCTCTCCTCTCTCTCTCTCTCTCTCTCTCTCTCTCTCTCTCTCTCTCTCTCTCTCTCTCTCTCTCTTTCTCTTTCTCGAGAAGGAGAGAGGGGGGAGAGAGAGCGAGGGAGAGAGACAGACGATACTAATACCAACAGCAATTACAACAACACCAACACAACGATAACAATAATGTTAACGCCACCTATAATTATGACGACTGGAAGTCAGAATACATATCGTCTTCATAATACATATGTTTGTCCGTCGTGTTCGACGATGACCTCCAAAACAGCAGAGGAGGCTGCTGCTGTTTCGAAAACTGGGCAGAAATTTGATCATAGTGGAGATGCCTTGCCCACAGTACACACCCCACTCTCTCGGCCAAGAAGGCATAAGGACAGTCAGAGTTGGAGAAGTTCTTCACAGGCCAACAACTAGCCTCCAGGGCTGCAGCAGCACATAAGGACTGTGCAAGTCATGCCTCCAGGGCTGCAGCAGCACATAAGGACTGTGCAAGTCATGCCTCCTACTTATCCTAGACTACCATACGAGAACTTGTCCCTAAAATCATTCCAGCTATAGCACGTTAAACTGATCCCTTCCCAGCCTCCTAGTCAGAGAGACAAAACTGCATACACACGGAGACTAGATGTTAAAAAAAAAGTACGTGAATGCTTATTCCATTATCCTCGAAATAAAAATAATAAATAAATAAAATACATATATTAAGACTAAGCTGTACAGTGAATGATCTTGATGGTAATGCTCGGTGTTGTCCTCACTCTTCATCTTTGTTCACATATACACAGATTCAAAGCAGACGACCCAGGAACGCACTGGTGGCACTCTCACGCCGGCCTGCAGCGCTCTAACGGTCTCTTCGGCGCCTTCGTGATTCGTCAACCTCCGTCACGTGACCCCCACAGCGCCCTCTATGACCTTGACCTTCCGGAGCACGTGGTGACGGTGACGGACTGGCTGATAGAGATGACGGAAAGCCGCTTTGTGTCCCATCACCATGACGACGGGGACAACAAACCGGCCTCCATGTTGATTAATGGTATTATAGCGTTGCTAGGGTTGGGCTTTTGGGTTTAGTTTGGGTTTAGTTAGCTCAGTGGTCAGAGCGCTTGCTTTCCCCCAGTCAAGTTAAGCAGCGTTGAGTGTGGTTACCAGTTGGATGGGTGACCGTTTGTGTGCCTTGGCTTCAGTACAGTCCCCCACACAGTTCACCCAGCTGTAAATGGGTACCTGCCCTCTTTTAGGGTCATGGAAGGTTAAAGCAACGAGGGAGAGGAGATGGGCGCCCCTGCCCTCAATATGCTGGCCCCTAGAAAAGCTGAGGTCTCTGATGTCTCACTCCCCTATGACGTATGACCCTAGGTTATGGGACACCACCCTGGGTTTAGTCAAGGTTTGGGTTGGGTTGGGTTTGTGGTGGGTTAGGCTTGGGGTGGGGTGGTTTGGGTTGGGTTTGGGTTGGGATTATGCTTTGACTTGGGTTTGGGTTTGGGGTTGGGGTTGTTTTGAGTGTGGTTTTGGTTTGGTGTGGGCTTTTTGGGGGGTTGGGTTTTATTTAGTTTAGGTTGGCATTGGGTTTGGGTTGGTTTGGGTTGGTTTGGTTTCATTTTGTTTGGGTTGTGTTTGGGGTGGAGTGGGGGTGGGGGTGGGCTGCTCTTTCTAAATTTCAACTGCCGTTGGTTCGGTTTGCCCGTACAAGTCCGTAAGCGGGTCTCGCTAGTTTTAGAGTCTTCTCCGAAAGACTTGACATTCAGTTGGTGATTTCCCCGTCAAACAAAGTGGAAAGAAAAGGCAAGGCTGGGAATCGAACCCAGAACCTCACAGTTTTACCTGTTAGGCAGGTAGATATCTAAACCGTTCTGCCCCCTTCCTTCTTTTTCTTTTATCACCTGAAATAATACTGTCCCTAAACCTCCTGGTTTATGAAACAGATTTTATCCAGGAAAAGTATCACAAAAATATAAGCCTACCTCGACAGGTGAACAAGTATAGACATTTGTAATTCCCCCCCCCCCCTCCCACCTCATCCCTCATGGTGGGGGGGGGGGGGACAGTTCAGTGGTCAGACCACTCGCTTTCCCCAAGTCAAAGTCAAGCAGCATCGACCATGGTTACCAGTTGGATCGGTGACTGTTTGTGCGCCTTGGCTTCAGTACAGTTTCCCTCCAGTTCACCCAGCTGTCAATGGATACCTGCCCTCTTTAGGATCAGGGATGGTAAAGCAGCAAGGGAGAGGAGATGGGCGCCACTGCCGTCAATATGCTGGCCCCCTAGAGAAGCTGAGGTCTCTGATGCCTCTCTCCCTTATGACCACATAGTTTATGTTTGGGACACATTTACCTTTACCTTACCACCTCGTCCCCCTTCGTTTCCCCAGGCAAAGGCGCATTCCAGCCCTTCCGACATCCGCAAACCAACGCCACCGTCTACACCCCTTACGCCGAGTTCAAGGTCAAGGCCGCCACACGCTACCGCTTCCGGGTCATCAGTGCCGCCATCTTGAACTGCCCGATCCAGTTTTCCGTTGACAACCACACGCTGATGATGATCGCTTCAGACGGAGCGGGGTTCGAACCCGTCCTGGTGGATTCCTTCAACATCTTCCCTGGAGAGCGATATGACTTCGTCCTCCACACGCGAGGTAACCAGTCCGCGGCGCAGCCGTTGAGAAATTTCTGGATCAGAGTGAGGGGCCTTGCTGACTGCTCTGTCAAGGACGCCCACCAGGTGGCGGTGTTGCGCTACGAGGGGGCCCCGGATGTTCTTCCGGAAGAGAGTACCGGATATGCCGCTTCTGAGCGAAGTGGTGTGGTAAGGAGAGAGAGAGAGTGTGGGGGGGGGGGGGGGGAGGGGGATGACAGAGAGGGGAGAGAGAGAGAGAGAGAGAGAGAGAGAGAGAGAGAGAGAGAGAGAGAGAGAGAGAGAGAGAGAGAGATCAAATCAAATCAAATCAAATCAAATCAAATCAAATCAAATCAAACCAAACCAAATCAAATCAAATTCTTTTATTTCGAGAGTAATGAATAAGCACTCATGTGCTTTTCTACATCCAGTCCCCGCCCTAATCAGTTTAAGAACACCTCCAACTAACAACAATAATAAGCCAAATAAGAAGGCCCAAACAACAAGACAGTAATAAACAGAAGACAAGATGCAAGGACAGAAGATATAATAGGATAACAAGGGCGCAATACAGTGAACTAGAATTAATAATAAACAATCAAATGATCATTATAATAGAAAACAAAAACGAAGTGAAGCCAGAAAATCGATAATAAGTGAATAGACCGAGAGAGAGACCGAGAGACAAGGCAAAATTCTTTTATTCGAGGATAATAGATAAGCACTCATGTGCTTTTTTACATCCAGTCCCCGCCCTTTTCAGGGAAAACATCAAGATAAAAAGATACTAAACAGTAAAACTATATGCAGTACCAAACAACATAGAGGAATAAGGACATTATACATAATAAGATAATAAAAATGCACACATTCAGAAGACGAAAATCAGAAGCCACAATAAAATGATTTTGATTATAAAAGAAAAGGAGAAGCGTTAATAGATAAAGAGCAACCAAATAAACATAATGAAATAAACAACTTAGCAACCAAGAAAAGTCCACCCAAAAATACTTAGCTACAACATTGTTACAACTCATAACAACAAAATGAACTCAGAAGGAACTAAAGATAATACAATGATTATAATGATGACAATAAGAATAGTATCAACAATAGTGATAATAGTATGATAATAATACACGTAAAACTCATTCCTACACGTAGGTTACACACACACACACACACACACACACACACACACACACACACACACACACACACACACACACACACACACACACACACACACACACACATACATACATACATACATACATACATACATACATACATACATACATACATACATACATACATACATACATACATACATACATACATACATACATACATACATACATATGCGCAACTCACTCACTCATGTACGCTCGCTCGAGAGAGACAGACAGAGACATACAAAGAGAGAGACAGAGATACAAAGAGAGAGACAGAGATATAAAGAGAGAGACAGAGATACAAAGAGAGAGAGACAGAGATATAAAGAGAGAGACAGAGATATAAAGAGAGAGACAGAGATACAAAGAAAGAGGCAGAGAAAGAAAGATAAAGAGACAAAGAGAGACAGACCGACAACTACAGAAACAGAGAGGGATAAAGACAGACAAAGAGAGACAGTGTCAGAGACAGAAAGAGAGAGTTGTGTGTGTCTGTGTGTTTGTGTGTTTGTGCGTTTGTGTGTGTGTGTGTGTGTGTGTGTGTGTGTTGTGTGTGCGTGTGTTGTGTGTGTGATTGTGTGTGTGTGTGTGTGTGTGTGTGTGTGTGTGTGTGTGTGTGTGTGTGTGTGTGTGTGTGTGTGTGTGTGTGTGTGTGTGTGTGTGTGTGTGTGCGCGCGCCTGTGTGCGTGTGTCCAATTTAACGCCTATGATGATGACGACGACGACGACGACGTTGCTGATGATGATGATGATGATGATGATGATGATGATGATGATGATGATGATGATGATGATGATGATGATGATGATGATGATGATGATAACGACGACGACAACGACGATGATGACGACGACAACATCATCGTCATCCATGTATCTTTCTCGTCGTCGTCGTCGTCCTTCTCCTCCTCCTCCTCCTCCTCCTCATCATCATCATCATCACCGTCATCATCATAGTAACTCTTCTCCCCCTCACCCTTACCACACCCTCCTGATTCCAGACCCTGAACCCCTGGAACCAGAAAGCCTCAGAGACGCAGATCGCTGTGGACCTGTTGAACAGCACAGACCCCGACAGTCTCAGTCCTCAGGACGACACTCTGAAGGCCATCCCAGACCGCAAGTTCTTCGTCGCCATGGATTTTTACAAGGTCGACAACTTCCACTTCAACAGGCCCGGGTTATACCCCTTGTCTGCCCTCCCGCGCGCCAAGCACCTGTACACCCCCCAGCTGAATGGGATCAGCTTCGCGCTGCCTCCTGTCCCCCCTCTGACGCAAATGGATCAGATCGATGAGCAGGTAATTTTTTATTTTTTTTTTTTTGGGGGGGGAGGAATTGGGTGTGGGTGTGGGTGGGTGTGGGGGTGGGAGGGTGGGGGGGTGTGGGTGTGGG
>JASPKP010005365.1:2500-5000 GCA_030674155.1 Stramonita haemastoma | reverse complement strand
CCTTAGCTTGGGGGAAAAGCGAGTGCTCTGACCACTGAGCTCTCCCGTCCCCAAATGACAAAACAAAATAGAAATTAAAAAATAAATACATATCAAGCAAGAAAAGATGTGGTAAGCTGTAGTGAGCCCTTTCAGTACAGTAAGCCTGTTTTCTGGCTCAGCTTTCTGCTACCCTTCGGTCCTTTAAGGAGGAAAACCGGTGCAACTGAATTTTCCTTTAATTGCTGGGTTTCTGAGGTGCAGAAGAGTTCAAAACGGGTACGTAGGTCTATTTTACATACGCACACAGACTCACGAAGCTTTATAAACATTCTTGTGGGAAAGAAGAAGCAGCGTTTGCCGTATCAAAACTATGTTCTAGAGTCGTGTTGCTGCCAGTTAGCCGCATGACGGATCACAATAAACAAATCCCCCTCTGGTACCGTTATCACCAGAAAATCGGCTGACAGGACTGAAGGGGAGAGCGCCGGGGCAGAAATTCAGGATAGGGGACAATAAGGATATTCAGTACTGTAAGGGACAGGGGAAGTAATTGTCAGAGGATATTCAGTACTGTAAGGGTTTTAACCTTCCTCCTCCTCCTCCTCCTCCTCCTCCTCCTCCTCCTCTGATGATGATGATGATGATGATGATGATGATGATGATGATGATGATGATGATGATGATGATGATGATGATGATGATGGTGGGGGGGGTGATGATGGTGGTGGTGGTGGTGGTGATGATGATGGTAGTGGTGGTGGTGGTCGTGATGATGATAGATGATGATGATTGATGATGATGATGATGATGATGATGATGATGATGATGATGATGATGATGATGATGATGATGATGATGATGATGACGACGACGACGACGACGACGACGACGACGACGGCGGCGGCGGCGGCGGCGGCGGCGGCGGCGGCAGCGATGATGACGACGACGATGATGATGACGACGACGATGATGATAGATGATTATGATTGATGATGATGGTGATGATGATGACGATGATGATTATGATGCTTTTGATTTGTGTACTCTGCAAGATTCAGCGCCATATAAATCCCATATATTATTTTCATTATCATTATTATTAGTAGTAGTATTATCATTATTATTATTATTATTATTATTATTATTATTGCTATTGTTATGCCTTACAGGGTGTGGGCGATGCATTGCCACATCGAGTTCCACAACGCTATCGGCATGGGCCTGATCCTGCAGGTGGGGGAACCCAAACACTTCCCTCCCAGACCCAAACACTTCCCCACCTGTGGCAGCTGGCGCCCTAGTGACGACGAAAAGGATGATGATGATGGTGATGACGATGATGGCAGCAGTACCCGTAGTACCCGGAGTGTCGCGTCTACGCTTACTACTTCATCTTTCAGTGGGCTGGGTCTCTTGTGGCTGTGGATCCTGACGTCTGCTTGGTTGGGACGTCTGCCCTTGTGTTCTGTGTGGGTGTTGGGGTGTAGATTTGGAGATCTACTTTAGCTTGGGTTAGGATTGTGTGTGTGTGTTTGCGGGGGGGGGGGGTTAAAACTGGGTTTTTTTGCATATCTGTGGGTTTGTTTTTGTTTGTTAGGGTTGTGTTGTTATTGTTGTTGTTGTTGTTTTGGGGGGGTTGTTTGTTTGGGGGTTTGGGGTTTTTTTTGTTTGTTTGTTGTTGTTTTTTTGCTGCCTCGTCTTCTGTGACGTCCTCGTACTGCTGTTCCCACGCTGTTCATGTCAATCTCCCCGCCACAGCCATACCCAGATTCGTTGTATCTCATCATTGGGATCGGCAGTCCACAGGGAGCACATCAATATTAGACCACCTTAGGGGGGGGGGTATTTGTTTGTTTGTTTGTCGTTGGTTTTGTTTCTTTCTTTCTTTTTTGAGGATTGTTTTTTGTTTGCTTGTTGGAGAATATGTTAGGTTTTTTGTTTGTTTGTTCGTTGTTGTTGTTTTTTTGGGGGGTCAGTTTGGTTTGAATGTAATGGTATTCGTTCAGAAATAATAAAAAGATAGCATCTATGTACCAGATGAATGAAACTAACTAGCAATGCGTTTAAGTGTTGTACTCTACTTTTGATTGTAGGTTAGACATTAACTCTGGGTGTCTTGTGTGTTCAAAATGCTGTCTTTCCTTTTGTTGTTGATATTGATGTTGTTGATGTTGTTGATACGATAATCATTCATATTTTTTACTTTTATTTTACAAGTGGGGGGGTAAGGGGGGCTACTGTGATTTCAATCATAGAATTGAGCTGAGCTGAAAGAGAGAGAGGGGAGAGAGAGAGAGAGAGAGAGAGAGAGAGAGAGAGAGAGAGAGAGAGAGAGAGAGAGAGAGAGAGAGAGACAGACAGACAGACAGACAGACAGACAGACAGACAGACAGACAGACAGACAGACAGACAGACAGACAGACAGACAGACAGACAGAGACAGAGACAGAGAGACAGAGAGAGACAGATACAGAGACAGAGAGAAAGGGGGGGCAGCCAGACAGGCAGACAGACAGGC
>JASPKP010000536.1:2500-42740 GCA_030674155.1 Stramonita haemastoma | reverse complement strand
CTGTTTGGAGTGATTGACTGTAATTGCTACAGACCAAACTGTACAATGTCAGTGTTCAACTGTCATTCAATCAAATCAATTGATGAAGAAGCATTCAGTTAGCACCAATCAGTTTATTTGTGAAGTAATCCATTAACAAAACACTCACTCATAATTAGACATAAGTAACAGTAATAGTTTTTTTCTAAAAAACCTCAATATGCTGGAAAACTCTGGATTATGACCTAGTTAAAATGATTATGATCATCCTGTTGACTGTTTCATCTGAATCTCAATCTCCATCTGTATATGAGCATGTGTGCTAGCAAGTTTGGTTCAGTTTTGTTGTTGTTGATGCTTGAAATAAGATCATGAAATCACTACTTCACATCAAAGCAGCACCCAGAGAGGAGGAGAGAGAGAGAGAGAGAGAGAGAGAGAGAGAGAGAGAGAGAGAGAGAAGAGAAGAGGGAGAGGAGAAAGAGATAGAGAGAGGAGAAGAGAGAGGGAGAAAGCAGGAGAGATGATGAGCAGAGGACGAGAGAGACATGGGAGAGAGAGAGAGAATGAGAGAGGAGAGAGAGAGAGTAGGAGTATGGAAGAGTGTGTGTGTTTGTGTGTTTGTTGTTGTGTGTTTGTGTGTGTATATGTTGTGTGTGTTGTGTGTGTATATTTGTGTGTGTGTGTGTGTTTTGTGTGTGTATGTGTGTTGTGTGTGTATGTTGATGAGTATGTAGCCTGAAAAGTGTAGATGTTACCCTTTGACATGGTAAACCAGTGAGTGCTGAAACACACATGAATAGAAATGGCACTGATTCTGCATATGCCAGGTGAAAAAAACATACCCTTGTTGGTGGATTTTCCCCATCAGGTGAATGCAGTGTCCCCTTTTTATTTTCTGTATGATACCAATGCATTGTGATTGTGTCAGTCATAGAACAAGACTGGGAGTGTAGAACAAATGTTAGAAATGGAATATTGCACATAGTAGATGCCAAAAAACACAGCAAAAATTGAGCTTTGAAATGTTTAGGTGGGATTTTGTTGTCTGTGGGCTCTTTTAAAGTGTGGTGAGGTGTCAGAGAACTGTACTGTGCAGTGGTATCTTCATAACAGATTTCTCTCTGTGAAATTCAAGTTGCTGCCTCAGGGAAAGTGCATCCCCCCAGTGCTGTTTGTGCTTCTTTCTTTCCCAACCCTTTGTCTGAATGTCCAAACAATTGTCAGCCTACCACTGTAGATTTACCTTTTATGACTTCAGTTTGTAGAGAGAGATCATTCATTTCAGTTACTGTGTTTACAGATTGTGATTCTTTAGAAAATTGTAAGAGAGAGCAATTATCAGCAGAATGAACTGAGTTTAAAGCAGTTATCATTTTTGTTTAAAAGTCAGAATCAACTGATGCAGTGTTGATATCATTCCTGAAATGATGAAAAGTAGAATAAGGAAGATTGTACTAAAAGTAGGGAAAGGAAGTTTGTAAAGTAGGGGAAAAGAATTGTATAAGTAGGAAGAGTTTGTACTAAAAGTAGGGGAAAGAAGTGAGGTTTGTACTAGAGGAGATTTGTTAGTAGGGAAAAGAAGTTTGTACTAAAAGTAGGGGAAAAGAAGTTTGTACTAAAAGTAGGGGAAAAGAAGTTTGTACTAAAGTAGGGGAAAAGAAGTTTGTACTAAAAGTAAGGGAAGAGGAAATTAATAATATAAGTAGGGGAAAGAAATTTGATATAAAAATAGGAGAAAAGGAAACTCAGAGTTAATATTAAGGGGGGGGGGTTAAAAAAAAAGTAGGTCCTAATAGTGAGGATAGGAAACTTGCCCAGAAAAACTCCCTTCAGCTGTCAAGTAAGTACCAAGGTTTGTGTGTCAGGTTGTGATGTCCTTCAGGCTACAGATTGTAGATATAGCATTCCACTTTTGACTGCAGAAATGATCAGGTCTGGGTAATTGATGGTATATAAGAGTTGAATGGGTGGGTACCTCCTGTGCATTGATATCAGCACATAGAGAGAGAGAGAGAGAGGAGGAGAGAGAGGAGAGGAGAGAGGAGAGAGAGAGAGAGAGAGAGAGAGAGAGAGAGAGAGAGAGAGAGAGAGAGAGAGAGAGAGAGATCAGGCCACTCTTCATCACCATTGTAGCAGGTATGTCAAGACAAGGCTTTCTCTGGCTTCCTTGTGTGTGTGTGCCTGTCTGTCTCTCTGTCCTCTGTCTGTCTCTCTCTCTGTCTCTCTGTCTGTCTGGGCACAGACTCATGTGAAAAAGAGAGTGTGTGGTGAGTGAGGGGGGTTCATTATGTATGTGTGTGTATAAAACATGCTGCTGTGTGGAGGTGTTGTAGTTCCATGTGTAGGAAGGAATACATGTTGTCCATGTGTTAGTCAGCAGGTAGGTGTGTGTCTTTGTGTGGAGTGCAGTGTGTGTGTGTGTGTGTGCGCACACGCATGTGTTGTGTGTGTGTGTGTGTGTGTGTGGTGTGTGTGTTGTGGTGTGCAGCTGCACATGCTTGGGAAAGAAAAAGTGTGTGTGTGTGCATGTGTGTGTGGTGTGTGTGTGTGTAGTGTGTGTATGTGTGTATGTATTATTGAGAACTTGTTGTTTCGCATATGTGTAGATTGTGATGGGGGTTGAGTTTGTATGTGCCTGTCACAGGGTGGGGTGTTGCATTTTCCTGTGTGTGAATGCATGCTGTGTCAGTCAGCAGTGTGTGTGCTGGAGTCAAAGATGTCAGTACAGTGCAGTTTTCAGTGTGGACTTTTGTCAGGGGAGATCTCTACCTGTGAAACTTCCATACAAGTATGCGCTATATTTGGAGTAAGAAAAAAATAAAGAAAAACAAACAGTTCAACAGAAAGACAAACACGAAGACAAGACAAGACAACACACACACACACACACACACACACACACACACACACACACACACACACACACACACACACACACACACACACCACACAACTTAACAGATGCTTTATCAAGTGAATAAGCCAGTGTGCCAGTTAAACCTCAACTGCTGGTTGGATATGTTTTCACAACTAATGAAAATGTGATATCAGCTCGCCAGTGGGATCATTTAACATGTATATGTGATCCAGCAGTGATGTGGAGTTGTGTCATCATTCCTATCTGACCATGCAGTGATCTGGAGTTGTGTCATCATTCCTATCTGACCATACAGTGATGTGGAGTTGTGTCATCATTCCTATCTGACCATGCAGTGATGTGGAGATGTGTCATCATTCCTATCTGACCATGCAGTGATGTGGAGATGTGTCATCATTCCTATCTGACCATGCAGTGATGTGAGAGATGTTTGTTCATTCCATTTCCAATCTGACTGAGTGTCACACATGAGATCCACAGTCAACAGCAGTTCATGACTGAAGTCACCAGGCAGGATTGCACCACTGTTCTCTGTATTTTTTTTTATACTTTATCTGTCCTCTTGTACCATCTAGGGCGTGGAGGGGAGAAAGAGCTTTCTGTCTGCGGCCAGTTTGAAGGCCTGGGGGGTGGGATGTTGTGGGTCTTCAGTGTTTCTTTCACACCCTTGATCCAGGTCTTCCTCCCTTGTCTCTGTATCAGCAATAATTAGAGGGGGGGGGGGGGAGGCAAAGATGATAATCTTTATGACTTCAATTATTGATATGGCTTTGAAAGGAAGAGGGTATGACTTTAATCTTTGATGTAGGGTGGGAGGGGAGGCGAGATGATTTTATAACATTTATCAGTCATTGATAATCATTGATGGAGCTGAGGAGGGGGGGGGGGTCATAACTGTAAATAATTATGAATGTAGCTGGAAGGGGAGGGGGGTATGACTTTAATTAATCATTGGTGTAGCTGGAGGGGAGGGGGGTATGACTTTAATTAATCATTGGTGTAGCTGGAAGGGAGGGGGTATGACTTTAATTAATCATTGGTGTAGCTGGAAGGGAGGGGGTATGACTTTAATTAATCATTGGTGTAGCTGGGAGGGAGGGGGTATGACTTTAATTAATCATTGATGTAGCTGGGAGGGAGGGGGGAGTCTTTATAACAGTTTTCTGTAGCAATATGTTTTGCTAATCATGTATAGAAAGGGGGGTAGCTTTTTGTTTTTTTTTAGTAAAGTGTCTTGTTATTTTTGTTGTGTGTGATGTCTTTACTTTTTATATTTTAGTATTACTACTTTTGTTATCTCTGTGACAGGGGTGGGGGCTTTGACTGTAACTATGTAATTGGGGCAGGGGGGGACTGGAATCTTTGTGACTTTTGTCTTGTGTAATGTCTGTTTTCCTTGTGGTGATGGGGGGGGGGGGGGCTGTCAGTATGAATAGCATCCTCACCCTTTGGAAATTCTGTGTTTGGAATTTCCTCTGTTTGTCCCTCTCTGTGTGTCTGCCCTGATCCCTTTCTTCCTGTCACCTCCTTCTGTCTGTTTTCTGCCTGCTTGGTCCATCCTCCTGCCTTGTTTTCCAGACAGAATGAACAGATACCAATTCTCTCCCAATGTGGATGCACTGGCCCTGCTTGTCAGTGCTTAACACCAGTGTAACAATTTTTGATATGACAGAAACAGTAAGTTGCTCTCTGAGGGTTCAATGAACAAGTAAGAAGATGTGTTTTTGTTATTGATGTGGTCTGTGGATGTACTTTATGACTCACCACCTCTGAAACACTACTGCGTTAAATAAATAAATATGATGAGAACACAGGGAGGGCAGTGTGTAGTAAGCCTGAGATAACAGTGACAGAGCAGAAATAGCTCATCTGATTCACTCCTCCACCTCTCCTATACAAAGGATACACAGCTACACACATCTGCAGCACCTGACTGAATTGATGATCTGATCCAGTCTATACATATACAATACATAAAGGTACTTTTTATTTTGTTTTTACCACTTTATGTTACATAAATATTTTTTTTAATTTAAAACTTAAGATCCTGGATGACTTTTAAAAAGTTGAAACTGACTGATGATAAAACAAGTTAGGCTTTAATGATCTCCATCAAAGATGTCGACATTTGTTCAGATGTATGTCTGATTCACATTTTGTTGGCACTGCCAAGGTCTTTTTTTTCTAAATCAGCTGAAAATCTTGTGGTGTACTTGACTATGATTTTTTTATTTTATTATTTAAGCCTGAAACCTCTAAAACAAAGTTGTTTGTTTAATTCTGTATTACATATACCAAACATATTGCTCCACATATATGACATATGTCAAACATATCACTCCACAACCGTGTTATTTGCACAAGCATCCCGTGGAAGCAAAAGTAAAGTACAAAGTCAGTGCCAGTGCTGTGGTGCAGTTAGCATATCTGGGCCTGTAGCCAACCCATTGTACAGTGCTCAAAGACAACCCACACACTGGTGAAGGCTGCTGAATTTAGCACGGCCTTTCCTTTTATCTAGTCCCTGTCTCGTCAGTTGCTGCTATAAATAGCTCTAGCTGGCCCACCAGCAGGGACAGGACAAGGACTCCGAATTAGCAAGCTGAGAGGAAGCTGAAAGTGGGGGAAACTGACAACTGCGATTGTTTAATTAATTGACCATCTACAAAAAAAAAAGACTTTGACTACATGTGCATGTAACCATATTTAGATATACTTACCAGCAAGGAACTTTTGCTCCTTGTCTGAAATTCTGACACCCTGTTGTACATGTCAGTTGTAAAACTTATAGCCAGTGCTGCTTTTCTTTCTGAGGGCCCTCTGTTTCAAACTGATTTTAACAGAAAAATCCATTTTTCATTTACTTTTTCTAAATTCCACAAAGCTTACAAACCACACACCCTTCAACAACAACAACACACCACACACACTCACAGATTATCCTCGATATAAAAGATGGAATAAAAGAATTTATTTTTTAAAAAAGAATAGTACACACGAAAATGGTTCATACTGCTTAGAACACAGGTTGTCATCTTTTTCTCACTCATTTTCATTTCCCATCCTCCCCACTTTAACCTGTCTGTATCTAACCCTGGCCTTTGTGTGTTCATGCTGTGTTTGTCGTGTGTGGAGAGTCTTGTTTCCTGTATGTGTGTGCCGCTACTGAGCTATTGCTTGTGTGTCTGCATGTGTGCACCTGCATATCTGTGTGTGTACATAAGCATGCACACTTGTGTGCTTCTTCTTCAATGTTAAGTAATATCAGTCATGTGTGTGTGTGTGTGTGTGTGTGTGTGTGTGTGTGTGTGTGTGTGTGTGTGTGTGTGTGTGTAAGTGTGTGTGTGTGTGTGCATGGGTCTGTGATTGAGTGCATAGGTGTGTGCATATGTGTGTGCACCTTGTGTGTGTATGGGTCTGTGATTGAGTGCATGTGTGTGCATCTGTGTGTGCACCTGTGTGTAGGTGTGTGTGTGTGTGAGTGTGTGTGTGTGGGTGTGTGTGTAAGTGTGTGTGTGTGTGTGTGTGCATGGGTCTGTGATTGAGTGCATAGCTGTGTGCATATGTGTGTGCACCTTGTGTGTGTGTATGGGTCTGTGATTGAGTGCATGTGTGTGCATCTGTGTGTGCACCTGTGTGTAGGTGTGTGTGTGTGGGTGGGTGGGGGTGTGTGTGTGTGTGTGTGTGTGCTGGTATTCTGGCTCTGTATTCAGGGATGCTCTTCCTTCTGTGATCTACAGTGCCCTTTCTTTCTTTTTTCAAGTCATCAGCAGTTTGAGTGTCTGATTTTTTTTTCTGGAGATGGTCTGTCTAGCCTGTTCACACTTGACACACAATATTGTCACACCAGTATTGTCACAGTATATACAGTATTATCACATAGCATTATCACACAGTATTATCACACAGTATTATCACACATTATTATCACACAGATTTGTCATACAGTATTGTCATACAGTATTATCACAGTATTATCACACAGAATTGTCATACAATATTGTCATACAGTATTATCACACAGTATTGTCACACAATATTGTCACACAATATTATCACTCAATATTATCACACAGTATTGTCACACTATATTGTCACACAGTACTGTAACAGTATTATCACAGTATTATTATACTGTATTATGACACAGTATTGTCACACAGTATTGTCACACAGTATTGTCACACAATACTGTCAAATAGTATTGTCACACAGTATTGTCACACAATATTGTCACACAATATTACCACACAGTATATGCTTTAAAACACTGTCTTCTGGTTGTCAGCTAGGTAAGAGTTTTTTCTCTCTCTATTTTTTTAATTTACATTTTTTTTTTTAACTAAAGCAAGGGAGGATGTCCATGTGTTAATCAGCATGTGTGCACTGTAGTTTGAAATTCTCCTGAATGTTTGGTCTGTCACTCTGGTGATGAAAACATAAAGAAGAAGAAGAAGATGATAATACAGAACAGGGGGTGAAAAAGAAAAAGAAAAAGTCTGAATGATTGATTGAATGAATGGAAGATTGAACGAATGGACAGATGATTGAAGGAAAGAAAAATATGCATTGTATTGTTTAGCAACATGACATCAGAAGGTTAGCGAGTGGATAGAGAATGGTAAGGTTTTGTTTGTTGTTGTTGTTGTTGTTTTTAGAAGACTTGAAATGGTTTGACTTGGTAGTGGGAAGTGGGGGGGGGGGGGTGGAGTAGGTGAGGGGAGGTGGTAGGTGAGGGTCAAGGGAAAAGGGGTGGAAAGAGGGGGTGGGGAGAGTTGGGGTGTAAGAGGGGTGGGAGGGGAAAAGGGGGGGGAGAAGGGGGAGGTGGAGAAAGTGGTGGGAAGGGGGAGTGGGGGGAGAAAGTGGTGGGGGGATGTGGAAGGAGGGGGAGGAAAGTGATGGGGGATGGAAAGTGTGGGGGGGTTGGGGGGAGGGGGAGTTGGGGGGAATGGGGAGTTGGGGTGGGGGGAGTTGGGGGGAAGGGGGTGGGTGGGGAAGGGGGTTAGGGAAAGGGGGTTGGGGTGGGTGGGGAGGGGTTTGGGTGGGGTTGGGAAGGGGGGTTGGGGTGGGTGGGGTGGGGAAGGGGGGTTGGTGTGGGGAAGGGGGTGGGGGGTGGGGAAGGGGGTAGGGGGGTGGAGAAGGGGGTTGGGGGTGGGTAGGGAGGGGGAGAGGGGGGTTGGGGTGGGTAGGGAGGGGAGGGGGGTTGGGGTGGGTGGGAAGGGGGGAAGGGGTGGTGGGGAGGGGGAAGGGGGGTTGTGGTTGGGGTGGGAGAGGTGTGGGGTAGTTAAGACATTGTGGTGTTATTTATCCAATGTTAATTTCTGTGAAGTCCACATTGTCACACAACACACACACACACACACACACACACACACACACACACACACACACACACACACACACACATATATATATATATATATATATATATATATATTATATATATATATATATATATATATTTATATATATATATATTACACACACACATATATATATATATATATATATCATCATCATCTCATCTCAGTCCCATGTCCCAAAGGACGTAGGGGGGACATGAGAGAAGATGCAACGGATATCTTTTTCCATGCGGATGAGGGTTTATAGTTTTTGCATAGATTATTTCTTCGGAGGAGACCATAAACTGAGGCCCATGTGCAAACGCACACAGAACATCTTGCGCACATGTTAAATCCTGTTTCACTTTTTGTAAGAGTTAGGCCATTGTGTGTCAGTGGGAACAGATAAGATTTATAAACTGCATACACACAAGGACTGGGTGTAAAAAACACATGAGTGCTTATTCCGTATCCTTGATATAAAAGACCAAATTTGGCGCTCCACCACGAAATGAGTCGCTTAGCACATTACCCAATTTTGCGCTTATAAGGCAGGTGGGGGTCAAGTTGTCAATTTTGAGATTTTGATTGATTATTAAACTAGATCTGTTTATCTATCTTATAATGAAATATCAAGGTATAATTTTTATTCCTTTTGCTTTTAAATGTGTTTTGAAAATACCAAAGCACTCATTCTGACAACCTAATACTAAAATAAACTTGCCCGTTTCTCATTTTGTCCCATCCTGCAGTCTATCATTTCAATTTGTAATAATGTTGCACAGAACTGTCCGATTTTCAATCTGTTTTTTGTATTTGATACCCTTTTTATTGCACATTAATAACATGTCAATACCTAAAAATTGACTTCCTGTGTACTCCGTCTCATTATGTGGTGGAGCGTCACAAATAACTAAATAACTTGATTTGTGTGTGTTCAGTAACTGTGTTCAGTGTCTGTGTTCACAGATCTGGTGTACCCATCAACTGGAGATGCTTTCAGAGACACCAAGAGTTGTGCTTTTGTGTGTGTGTGTGTGCGCGTGTGTGTGTGTGTGTGTGAAGTGAGTGTGTGTGGATGTATGTGTGTGTATGTGTGTGAGTGAGTGTATGAATGTGTGTGTTAATGTTTCTTGCTTAAAATAATTTTATGTTTTTTTATTTCAAAGATAATGGAATAAGCACTCATGTGATTTTCTACATCCAGTCCCCATGTGTGTGCAGTTTTGTAAAATTTTGTCATCAGTTTCACCCTGGCGTACAAAAGCCAACTCTTCCAAAAAGTGGAACAGGTTTTTATGTGTGCACACAATGTTCTGTGTGTGATTTGGACATGGAAACTCAGTTCATATTTTTATTTAAAGGACTTTGGGGTGTAGTGGAGTCAGCACTGATGTTACCTCCTGGGGGAAAATAGCCCCTTGTACATGATTTGATCCAGGATCACCAGATCATGAGCACAATGTGCAACACTCAAACCAACCATGCTCCCCTGTCCCCCTCTGGTTGTGTGTGTGATTCACTATACACTGCATACCCAGCATGCATCCTGCCACCAGGAGAGGGATGGGCTCCGCCAGGTTCAACTGGCCCACTACAGCCCAAAGACTGACCTAGGAGTTGTTGTCCCTCAAATCCTGGGGCAGTAGTTGGGGCACTGCCTGACGTCTTCAGGCAGTGTGGGGTAGGCAGGTAGGACCTGGCAGAGCCCATCCCTCTCCAGGTTGTGAGGTGCATGCTAGGTATGCAGTGTCATCATCACCGCCGGTTTTATTTGGCCAAGTTTTGCATAAAAAGTGCATGGGTTTTTAAGGTGTGTTCGAGATGTGTGTTCGATTTGTTTACTTTACAAGATTTTGCGCTATATAAATTCGCGTGTGTGTGTGTGTGTGTGTGTGCGTGTGTGTGCAGGAATGGTTGGCTGGTCAGTGTGATGTGAAGGATGTTCAGGGAAATGGAGATGTAGCAATGTGGACTCCAGGGGGAAATGCTCTGCACTGAAGAAGTGAGAAACTCCAGGGGGAAATGCTTTCCACTGAAGAAGTGAGAAACTCCAGGGGAGAAATCCTCTGCACTGAAGAAGTGAGAAACTCCAGGGGAGAAATCCTTTGCACTGAAGAAGTGAGGAGTAGCTTTAACCACAGCCATCAGTCACTGTCCCATTACAAGGTGAAGCAGAGCTCCTACAGGTAAGTGTGTGTGTGTGTGTGTGCGCGCGCGCTGATGGACATGTGTGTGTGTGTCTGTATGAGATAGGGGGTGAAAGTTTGGTTTTCATCAGTACTAGATTAAATTGTATAATTGATAAATTTTCAGAACTGCAGTTCTTAAAGCAAGCTGATTCAGATCAGACTCATTCTGTCTTGCTAGTTTACCTTGAGTTCAAATCATATTGTGTGTTTATATTCATTTGGGGGGGGGGGGGGGGATCTATAACACTGTGCGTGTGTGTGTGTGTTGGAGGTGGTTGTTGTTACTGCATTATTTACTCAGACTTTATTTTTGCATGTCCCTTTCTGTGTGTTCACAGGCCTGGTGTACCCAGACAGCTGAAGACAATGTGGGACGATCAGTTAAGTATTTTGTCTGTGCATCTTCTAGTGTGTATGGCTTATTTGTGGCTTGTATTTTGTCAGAAGTGTTGGTGTACACAAGTTTTATACATAAGTGTAGTGAGAAAGATTGCTGTATTTATGGGGGGGGGGGGGGGGGTTGTTGATATTTTGCAAACATTATTTCTGACTTGATTTCTGTGTGTTCAGTAACTGTGTTCAGTAACTGTCTTTAGTATCTGTGTTCACAGACCTTGAATACCCATCAGCTGGAGATGCTTACAACAGCACTGTCCAGGAGTTAAGTGCTTTGAGTGTGTGTGATTGTGTGTGTGTGTGTGTTTATTTATTTATTTTAATTTTGATAATAATAGAATAAACACTTTCTGTGTGTGTGTTGTTGTTTTTTACATCAAGTCCCTATATGTATGCAGTTTTGCAAAATCTGTCATCTATTCCTACCGGCACAAAATGGTCTACTCTTCCAAAAAGGGGGACGGGTTTTAACAAAGGGAGGGGGGGGGGGTGTTTCCTCTTGTGCATTGGTATGTGGGTGAGGGTATGTATTGGGGGGGGGGGAGGGGGGCAGTATATTGGAGTTGATGTATTATTGCATGCATAATAACAGACCTGATTGCTCTGTGTGCAGTATCTGTGTTCACAGGGCTGGTGTACCCAACAGCTGGAGATGCTTCCAGCAGCACTGTCCAAGAGTTCACTCTCAGAGGACGGCCTTTCGCTATAGTGGATCAGTGCAAAGCAAGGTTTAGGATGGCTGTCCGCAATAGCGGATTTGCTGTTTGCAGATTTTTCATGTGGGCGTCCGCATGATACTATGACTAGTGCAGCTAAACATAGCTTGTGGGCCTATCCAAGGTCGAATGCAGAGTGTTGTCAGGTGATTTTGTGTGTTTTGAACTCTTGATTGTGGTTGTAGAGAGTAGGTGACAGGGAGTAGTGACACACAGTACAAAGTTCGGAGTATTTTATTCATTGCTATTCAAAGCTCAAATTTTAAAGTGAGAGCTTGTATCTTTTATATGTACGATAACCCAGCATGCCATTCATAAGTTCAGAAAATTTCATTTTCTTTCTATGTATTTTGTATTTTTTATGATTTTTTACTAAGTATTACAAATGGGCCGTTTGTGGGGAAGAGCAAGGGAGAGAACTGGCTATCCCGAGTGAGTTAAGTGCTTTGTGTGTTTATTCATTTATTTATTATTTTTTTTATTTTCTATTGATTTTTGTTGTTGTTGAGGATAATGGACTAAGCGCCCGTGTGCTTTATTTTACATCAGTCCCTGTGTAAATGCAGTTTTGTCAATTTTGTCATGCATTTCTACTGGCACACAATGGCTTACTCCTGTGTGTGTATGATTTGTTTCCTCTTGTGTATTGTTAGTTTTTCTTCATTGATAGTGTAGACATTGTCACAGCCTGCTTTGCCATAATGTTGCCTTGTTGTATTGCCATGATACACTGACTGCTTGTTTAGTTTGTTCCTTGTTTCTGTTTTTCTACTCTTTTACCACTGTTAAACACTTACTTCTATTCAGTTATCTTTTGTTAATTTTTCATCTATTAAAAATAATATTCAGCTGCAGTCAGTTTGAGCAGAAATGGTAGGAGGGAGGGATTGACATGTGGGTGAGGGTGTATATTGGGGGGGGGGGGGGTATATTGGGGTTGATGTATTGCATACATGATTACAGACATGATTGCTCTGTGTGCAGTATATGTGTTCACAGGGCTGGTGTACCCAACAGCTGGAGATGCTTCCAGCAGCACTGTCCAAGAGTTCACTCTCAGAGGATGGCTGACTGCTATAGCGGATCAGTGTAAAGCAACGGTTTAGGATGGCTGTCCCATATAGCGGATTTGCTGTTTGCAGATTTTTCATGTGGTGTTCCCATAATACAATGACTAGTGCAGCTTAATATAACTTTGTGGGCCTATCCAAGGTTGAATGCAAAGTGTTGTTAGGTGATTCCGTATGTTCCAAACTCTTTGATTGTGGTTGTAGAGAGTAGCTGACATGGAGTAGTGACAGGGAGTACAAAGTTTGGAGTATTTTCTTCAAAGCTAGTCAAAGCTCAAATATTAAAGTGAGCTTTTTATCTTTTAATATGTAGTAACCCAGCGTGTTATTCATAAGTCCAGAAAATTTCATTTTCTTACTATGTGTTTTGCATTTTTTATGACTTTTTAACTAACCATTGCAAATGGGCCATTTGTGGGGAAGAGCAAGGGAGAGAACTGGCTATCCCGAGTGAGTTAAGTGCTTTGTGTGTTTCTTTATTTAAGTATTTTATTTTATTTGTCTATTCAAACCTAAGATGTTTGCCTTCTGTTTTCATTTCCTATTTGTCTCTGCCTTCAACATTTGAAATTCCCTTCGCCCTGCCTAAATGTATAGCCTCTATAAGTGTGTGTGTGTTAGTGTGTGTGTGTGTGTGGTGTGTGTGTGTGTTGTGCTCGTGCTTTCGAATTTTGTAGAATTATTCATTGTCAGTGGTTGTTTGTTTGTTGTGAGGGTCGAGTGCAAGCGCTTTGATTTGTTTTTACAAGATATAGCGCTATGTAAATTCCATGTATTATTTTTATTTATTTTTTTAATTTGAGGATAATGGAATAAGCACCCTGTGCTTTATTACATCCAGTCGCTGTGTTTATGCAGTTTTGCCAGTTTTGTCATGCATTCCCACTGGCACACAATGGCTTACTCCTGTGTGTGTTGTGTGATTTCTTTCCTCTCATGTATTGTTAGTTCTTCTCTTCATTGATAATGTAGACATTGTCACAGCCTGCCTTGCCATAGTGTTGCCTTGTTGTATTGCCATGATACACTTACCCCTTAGATTTTTTTTTTTTTGTTCCGTTTGGTTTTTCTAATATAAGCACAAGTTTTGTACACTTACTACTAGTCTTTTTTTTTTACCATTTTGAAATGATTTTCAGCTGCAGCCAAATTTGTGTACAAATGTTAGAGAAAGGGATTGACATGTGAGTGAGGGTGTGTATTGGGGGAAAGGGTGGATTTGTATTGGGGTTATTGTATTGCATACATGATTACAGACTTGTTTTAATTTATTACTTAAAAAAAATATTCTATATTGAGAATAAAGGAATAAGCATTTATGTGCTTTAAAAAAAAATCCAGTGCCCAAGAATATGAAGTTTTGTCAATTTTGTCATGCATTACCACCAGCACATAATGGCCTACTTTTCCAAAAAGCAGAACAGGTTTTAATGTGTGGTTGCTCTGTGTGCAGTATCTGTGTTCACAGGGCTGGTGTACCCTACAGCTGGAGATGCTTCCAGCAGCACTGTCCAAAAGTTAAGTGATCTGTGGGGGGGGGGGGGTGGGGGGTGGTGGGTGGGGGTGTTGTTGTTGTTTGTTGTGTTGTTTTTTTTGGGGGGCTGTGTGATTTGTTTCCTCTCAAGTATTGTTAGTTCTTCTCTTCATTGATGATGTAGACATTGTCACAGCCTGCCTTGCCATAGTGTTGTCTTGTTTTATTGCAATTATGTGCTTACACACTTGTTGATTGTTGCTCCTTGTTTGTTTTTTTCTAATGTTTTCACAACTTTTAAACTCTTACTCCCAGTTATCTGTAAAAAAAATTTTTTTTAACCTATTAGAAATTATGTTGAGTTGCAACCAATTTTGGCGCAAATGTTAGAAAGCTAGATTCACATGTGGGTGAGGGTGTGTATTGGTGGTAGTGTGTGTGGGGGGAGGCATACATATCAGGGTTGATGTATTGCATACATGACTACAGACTTGATTGTTCTGTGTGCAGTATCTGTATTCACAGGGCTGGTGTACCCAACAGCTGGAGATACTTTAAGCAGCACTGTCCAAAAGTTAAGTTATCTGTGTGTGTGTTTTGTTTATTTATTTACTTCATTTATTTTATTTATTTATTATTTTATTTTGAGGCTGATGGAATAAGCACCCATGTGTTTTTTTTTTTACATTCAGTCCCAATGTGTATGTATTTTTAAAAATGTTGTCATTCTTATTACTGGCACACAAGGGCTTACCCTTTGTGTGTGTGGGGAGGGGGGAGGGGGGATGATTTGTATCCGCTGTTGTATTGTAAATTCTTCTATTCATTGATGATGTAGACATTGTCACAGCCTGTCTTGCCATAATGTTGCCTTGTTGTAATGCCATGATACACTGACCCCTTGTTTATTGTTGTTACTTTGTTGTTGTTTTCTTACTAATATTTTCACAACTTTTAAACACTTACTCCCAGTTATCCCTTTTTTTCACCAATTAAGAATGATGTTCATCTGCAGCCAATTTTAGCACAAATGTTAGAGATGGGGCTTGACATGTGAGTGAGAGTGTGTATTGGGGGAAAGGGTGGGTTTGTATTGGGGTTATTGTAATGCATACAAGATTACAGACTTGGATTTTATTTGTTACTTTTTATATTATTCTTCTATATTGAGAATAAAGGAATAAGCACTTGTTTGCTTTTTTTTTTTACATCCAGTGCCTGTGTATATACAGTTTTGTACATTTTGTCATCCATTCCCACCAGCACACAATGGCCTACTTTTCCAAAAAGCAGAACAGACTTTAATGTGTGACTGCTCTGTGTGCAGTTCTGTGTTCACAAATCTGGTCTTCCCAACAGCTGTGGATGTTTTCAGCACCTGTGTCCAGAAGTTAAGTGGTTTGCGTGTTTATTCATTTCTTTATCTTATTATTTATTCTTCTTATTATATTTCTGAGGTAGATTTTTCATCATATGTTGATCGATGGGAATGAGGATGTTATAATAATGTTGCCATGGAAGTGCATGTGTATGCAGTTGTGTAAATGTGGCGCTCCACCATGAAGTGAGTTGCTTAGCACATTACCCAATTTTGCGCCATGAGCCTTTAAAGGCAGGTGGGGGTCAAGCTGTCAATTTTGAGATTTTGATTGATTATTAAACTAGATCTCTTTATTTATCTTATAATGAAATATCAAGGCATAATTTTTATTCCTTTTGCTTTTAAATGTGTTTTGAAAATACCAAAGCACTCATTCTGACAATCTGTTACTAAAATAAACTTGCCCGTTTCTCATTTTGTCACATCCTGCAGTCTATTATTTCAATTTGTTATAATGTTGCACAGAATTGTCCGATTTTCAATCTGTTTTTTGTATTTGATAGTTACTTTATTGGACATTAATAACAAGTCAAAAACTAAAAATTGACTTCATGTGCACTCCGCCTCATTATGTGGTGGAGCGTCACAAATGTTGTCCTCCATTCCAAGCAGCACACAATGACCCACTCTTGTGTGTGTGGGGGGGGGGGTGTTCTTTTCTCTGGTGTGCTGTTTATTCTCATGATATAAACATTGTCACAGCCAGTCTGGCCATCATGCAGCCCTGTATTGTCATAATACACTGACCTCCTTGTCTGTTGTTGCTTTAGTTTCCTAATACGTTTAAACACTTGCACACAGTTATCTTTTCTTCGTAAAATATTTTGTCACCTATTTGACACAATGTTCAGCTGTAGCATGTTTTTGCACATATGTTAGAATACTCTTATAAATTTAGACGTTGTACTCATTTTATGATTTTTACTAGGTTGTACCGAATGAATAAAATTGTGTTTCAACCATGAAAAAAATCCAGAACTGATCATGTTTGTGTGTGTTGACAGACTTTGCACTGCAAGAGGGTTGAAGAAGGAGAAATAGGTATAGGAGGCTGGACACGAGGAATTGAAGTTGCCAGGTAAGTTACAATTCCTTTGTGTGTGGACATGTTTGGTGTAAGCTTGTTTGTGTGTGTTTGAAAAATTCTGGTTCCTGATGTAGACTTGTTTTGGTGGGGTTTTTTTTGTTGTTTTGTTTGTGTTTTTTTTGTTTTTTACTGTATGCCTGTTTCTGCTGTACACTTGTTTGTGTATTGGATGTGTGTGTGTGTTGGAGGTGGTTGTTGTTACTAAATTATTTACTCTTATATGAATTTTTTTTTTTTTTACCTGTCATTTTCTTTCTGTTTACAGGCCTGGTGTACCCAGACAGCTGAAGACAATGTGGGATGATCAGTTAAGTATTTTGTCTGTGCATCTGCTGGTGTGTGTGGCTTGTTTGGAGCTTGATGTATTTTAGCATAAGTGTTGGTGTACACAAGTGTTTTGTGTATGTATACATGATTGGAAGAAGAAGGATTGATTTATTTATGTGTGTGTCTGGGGGCAGGGGGATAGAGAAAAGTGTTGATATATTGCGTACATTGTTTCTGGCTTGATTTATGTGTGTTCAGTATCTGTGTGAAGTGTTGATATAGTGCGTACATTATTTCTGGCTTGATTTATGTGTGTTCGGTATCTGTGTGAAGTGTTGATATATTGGTACATTATTTCTGACTTGATTTATGTGTGTTCAGTATCTGTGTGAAGTGTTGATATATTGCATGCATTATTTCTGGCTTGATTTATGTGTTCAGTATCTGTGTGAAGTGTTGATATATTGCATGCATTATTTCTGACTTGATTTATGTGTGTTCAGTATCTGTGTGAAGTGTTGATATATTGCATGCATTATTTCTGGCTTGATTTATGTGTTCAGTGTCTGTGTGAAGTGTTGATATATTGGTACATTATTTCTGGCTTGATTTATGTGTTCAGTATCTGTGTGAAGTGTTAATATAGCGCGTACATTATTTCTGGCTTGATTTATGTGTTCAGTATCTGTGTGCACAGAGCTTGCGTACCCAACAGCTGGAGATGTTTTCAGCTGCACTCAGAGTTAACGCTTTGTGTGTGTTGGTGTGTGGGGGGAGGGGGGGGGGGGGGGGGGGGGGCAGGTCATTACTGTTGGTATGTCTGTTTTTTCTCCTCATTGCTGATGTTGACATTGTCACAGCCTGTTTTGCCATAGTGTTGCCATGTTGCTGATGTATTGCCATGATACATCCACCCCCTTGTTGATTTTGTTTTATTATTGTTTTTTTTTCTAATATTTTAACAAATTTAAAATACACACAGCTATCTTACTTTCTATATTTTTTTCATTTTTAAGATGTTTAGCTGCAGCATATTTTTGCCTGTATATTAGAACACTCTGATAAACTTGACATGTTTGACAGATTTTATGATTTGTGTAGGAATACATGAGTGTAAGGAAAGAAAGTGACATATTTATGTGTGTGTTGAAGAGAGATGGGTGTTGACATATGTGGTGCTCCACCACGAAATGAGTCGCTTAGCACATTACCCAATTTTGCGCTAGGAGCCTTTAAAGGCAGGTGGGGGTCAAGCTGTCAATTTTGAGATTTTGATTGATTATTAAACTAGATCTGTTTATTTACCTTATAATGAAATATCAAGGCATAATTTTTATTCCTTTTGCTTTTAAATGTGCTTTTGAAAATACCAAAGCACTCATTCTGACAACCTGTTACTAAAATAAACTTGTCCGTTTTCATTTTGTCCCATCCTGCAGTCTATCATTTCAATTTGTAATAATGTTGCACAGAATTGTCCGATTTTCAATCTGTTTTTTGAATTTGATAAGCCCTTTATTGCACATTAATAACATGTCAATAACTTAAAATTGACGTCAGGAGCACTCCGTCTCATTATGTGGTGGAGCGTCACATATTGCATGCATTATTTCTGACTTGCTTTATGTGGGTTCAATATCTGTGTGCATAAGACTTGGTATCCAACAGGTAGAGATGCTTTCAGCTAGCACTGTCTAAGAGTTTGTGATTTGTGTGTGTTAGCAGGGGGTGGTCATTATTTCTGGTATGTTTATTTTTCTCCTCATTGCTGATGTTGACATTGTCACATACCTGCCTTAAGATAGTGTTGCCTTGTTGTTAATGTATTGCCATGATGCATCCAGCACCTTGTTGATTGTTGGGTTTTTTTGTTGTTTTTTTTTTCTAATATTTTAACAAGTTTAAAAGACTTGCACACAGTTATCTTACCTTTTCTAATTTTCCATCTTTTTTATGATGTTTAGCTGCAACCTATCTTTGCTCATATGTTAGAATACTCTTTTAAACTTGGCATGTTTTAATTATTTTATGATGTGTGCCGAGTTCTGAATGAAATAAATTATTTCTCAACCATAAAAAACAAAGAGTTGATCATGTTTGTGTGTGTTGACAGACTTTGCACTGCAAGAGGGTTGAAGATGGAGAAATAGGTATAGGAGAATGGACACAAGGAAAAGAAGCCTGTAAGTGACAATTCCTTTGTGTGTGGACATGTTTTGTGTATGCTTGTTTCAGTGTGTGTTATATAGGTGTGTTTCTGATGTACACTTGGTTGTGTGTATTTGATATTTGTGTGTTTCTGGTGTACACTTGTTTCTATGTTTGATATCTGTGTTTCTGATGTACTTGTTTCAGTGTATTTGATATAAGTGTTTCTGATGTAGACTTGTTTCAGTGTATTTGATATAAGGTTTTTGTAATTTTATGATATGTGTCAGTTTCTGTATGTGCAGAGTGGGGGTGAACACATCTCTGAGGGAAGAATGATGGATGTTCCAGAGTTTCTACATCACTGGACAAGGAAGCATCAACAGTACATTTTTATCTTACAGGTACAAAACTCATTGGGATTTCCTAAAACATCATTCTAATTGTTAGAGCAAAGTCATTTTAAGTATTGAAAAACAGAACATGATTTTAATGTTTTGTATAAAATTTGAAACTGAAAATTTTAGAGCTGCAATTCTTAATACAAGCTATTCAGATCAGACTTCTTTAATTCCAAAGATAGTAAATGATATCACTCTTATTTTCACCCACCAGCATCAACAGCACACACACACACCCACACCCACACACCCCCACCACACACCCACACACCACCACCACACTCACCTCCTCACTCACTCTCACTCACTCACTCACTCACTCACTCACTCCTCACTCTCACTCACTCACTCATCTCTCTCACTCTCTCTCTCTTCTCTCTCTCTCTCTCTCTCTCTCTCTCTCTCTCTCTCTCTCTCTCTCTCTCTCCTCTTTCTCTCTCACACCACACCCACACAAACCCAACACACACACACACACACACACACAGAGCAGGCACATGGGTTTGAATGTGATTCAAGATGTTTTCCTCCGAAGTTAACATCAGTGACTCCACCCCCCCCCCCCCCCCATTGTTTGCCATTGGGAACATGACAGAATTGACAAAACTGCACACATATGTGACTGGATGTAAAAAAGAGACCATGAGCACTTATGATATTATCATCAAAATAAAACAACAACAAAAGTAAATAAAAATTAAATAAACTGAAATATGCAGGTAAAAGCAAAATCCCATTATACATGAATTAAAGTCAATATTCATACAAATAAACTGATCCAACTTGAGACTCTAGATTACAAATCCAAATTATTCTATGTTAACAGAACAAAATGCAACCCTTTAATGACATAGAAAAGCAAAAAACACAGTTCAAGGTTCAGATAATAAGATTTTTAACACTTATACTTTCTCTGTCTCCCTGTCTCTGTCTCTCTCTCCATTCCTCCTTTTCTTTTCTTCCATTTTCACTGGATATTACAATAAAAACCCACATGAGTGCTTATTGCCATTATTCCTAAATTGAACAATGGAATAATAATAAAAATAAAACCGTGTGTGTTATATATTAATTTATATATAATAATATATATAATAAAATATAATATATATATATATAAATATATATGATAGTATATAATATATATTATATATATATATATATATATATATATATATATATATATATATATATAAATGACTATGTATGCCAACAGCAACAACAACAAATTACACACCAAAAAAAGCTAAAACAAATTCTTCTATAATTTTCATTTGCAGAGATTTGATTTCATAAATTCAAAACATCTCTCTCCACATTTTTTTCTTCTCCCCTGTATATATTGAAATTGTACAAGAAAAAACTGACCTGGCCAATCCATGTCTTCAGTGTTTGTAGCATTGTGTTTAACAAAAAATCATGTTGCTTTTGTAGGTACACTGGCTGTTGCCATTTGTTGTAAAGAAGGGGAGAGAGAGAGATGGAAAAGCCCACCACATTTATCACAGTTGAAGTTCTGCTAACTGTGTGCTCTGCAAGGAAAGCAAGAATTCCATTCCACATTTTTGTAAGGTCACGCACTCTGAAAAACATTTTAGACAGAAGTAGACAGATTACTCCATGAATAGAGTGTGCATATAGGTAGGTCACATCAAACTATCATTCAACATCACCGTCTAAAAGGAATATATTTTTTTTTGCGGAAAAAACAAAGTAAATGTTTCACTGGCAAAAGGCATAGAATTAGTATGACTACGGTATGTAACAGTTTAGTGTGACATACGTGTTGTGATAGTTCAGTGTTATTAGTTTAATGTTATGATAGTTCAATGTTGTTAGTTTAATGTTGTGATAGTTCAATGTTGTGATAGCTCAGTGTTGTTAGTTTAATGTTGTGATAGTTCAGTTTGTTAGTTTAATTTTGTGATAGTTCAGTGTGACATTAGTGTTGCCATAGTTCAGTGACTGACGTCTCTTATCATTCTGTGTGCAGGCAATGTCCATAATGGAAGAGACCCAGGCACTGGCAGCCACCGGCCACAAAAACTGATCTTCACATTGTGCACACATACATTTTCTGAAAATGGACTGATGTTGTGCAGTGTTATGCTGTGTGTAGTGTAGTGTAGTGTAGTAGTGTGGTGTGCTGTAGTGTTGTTTACACCATCCTCCATCCACCCTTACTGTTGAAATAAAATTTTAAAACAATCTCCATTATAACCACAACCACAACACCCCCTTTGCCTTCACTTGATGTACTCAATAAAAAATCAGTGGACAACTTTGTTTTTCAGTTTCTGTACAGGGGGTTCATGCACACACATATTTGACACACGTTTTTTGTGTTTTTCTGAGTGTGTGTGTGGGTGTGTTGTGTGTGTGTGTGTTTGTGTGTGTGTGTGTGGTGTGTGTGTGTGTGTGTGTGTGTGTGTGAGAGAGAGAGAGAGAGAGAGAGAGAGAGAGAGAGAGAGAGAGAGAGAGAGAGAGAGAGAGAGAATCAGTAAGTCCTGAATGTGGATATTCCACATCAGAATCAAGAGTGACAGTAATACCAATCCATCACAACCAACTGCATTCTACTGCTATTCTTCAAGTGCCTGTATCCAGATGTCTGTATTTCAAAAGTGGAGAATTGGCAAAGTGGGTTTTTTGGTGTGTTTTTTCCCCAATGCTCAGAGCTCCAGTGGTGAGATTTTGTATCTTCAAGTATTCGCCTTCCAGTAAGTTAACTGCATTCCAACTTCAGGGATATGTCGAAGTATGATACCAGTGTGAAATATACCAGTGTGCTGTCTGTTTTTACATTTTGTCAAATGTTCATACCAGCACACTATAGTCTACTCTTCCAAAATATGGAACAGTTTTTAATGTGGGTGCAACATGCTCTGCATGTGTTTGGACACAGGGGTTTGGTGTATAGGCTCATGCGAAAGGCTATTGGGGAATGGAGTCAGCACTGAAGTTAACTCCAGAGGGAAAATCCCCAGGAACAGGCGTTGGTCTGTCTTCTCTCAGTGGTGGCTGTAACCTGCGGTCAGATCACAGTCTGAACACTTCAGTTAACCCTAGCCTACCCTGCCCTGCCCTGCCCTGCGCCCTGCCCTGCCCCCCAGAGTGGTGTGGCAGTGTATGTTTTGTGGGGTTTTATTATTTGAATTTTTGTTATTTTATTGCCCACTACCTATAGTCATGGCAGATTTCTCTGTGTGAAATTTGGGCTGTTCCCATTTTTAAAAAATCATGAAGTGTTTAAACAAACACATTTTATTAGTTACCATATCACTTATACGATTGTTTTGAAAAATATGTCAATCAAACAATTTATATCAGGTTACAATATCTCCATACTTTCAATTCAGGCTTTATATATAAAAGGAGGAAAAATATCAAAAGTCAAAAGAAAAAAAAAACAAGCAAAATAGGAAAATGAACAAAAACTCAAAATAACAATACAATATGATAATAATACCCATCACCACTGAAAAAAAACCCCAGAACAAAACAAAACACGAAATTAGCACACAAAAATGGTTGGAACAGATGGGAAGGGGGAAAAACACAGACAGCAGACACAATACTATTAATGAAAATTGATTATACTGATAAAGGAACACCTTGACACATAAAAAATCCTAATAAAAACAAACAAACAAAAAAGGCCTTAGGCCTAACCACAAAAATATAAATGTGTGTGTGTGTGTGTGATGGTTTTCTATAGGTCTTTGTTTTATTTTTTTTTTTATAGACTGTATATATGGCAAAACTGAACAAGATATGGAGAAGCGACAACATTAGCTTCAAAATAAAAGTCAAATTGTTCAGATCCCTGGTCATCTCCATCTTGCTCTAACGGCTGCGAAAGTTGGACAATGACCGCTGAAACCACCAAGCCGATCCAGACATTTCGAGACAAAATGCTTGCAGGCGACTGCTTGGAATTTCCTGGGAGGATAGACAAACAAACGCCTATGTGCAAAAGTCAAGTCGCACTGATGGCTGACCCTCAGAACACCCTACCAGCTACTTCAAGAAAAGGAAGCTGCATGGTTCGTCAGTCACACGCCACAAACCCTCCCCAAGACAGTCCTACAAGGAACGCTATAAGGTGCAGACGCCGAGGCAGACAAACCAAAAGCTGGATGGATAACATCAAAGAGTGGACCCACCTGGACAGTCCAACACTCATTCGGAAGGCGGAGGACAGGGCTGGATGGCGACTGCTGGCTGCAGAATCGTCTCTCATGTCTCCTCCACGACCATCCCAGTCATGAGAAAAGAAGAAGATATACCACAACCAAAAACCACCTGATTAATGCATCTCCTCCTCCTACACACGCGCAGGCACGCTCGCGTGCGCAAGAACGCATGTACGAACGCACGCACTCGAACAACAACAACAGCAACAACAGGATAGCCTGGTGGTCAGAGTGATGCGCACTGATCTGCTGACCTGGGTTCGAATCTTGCTCAAGAGGATTTTTCCCTCTGGAGTTAACATCAGTGCCGACTCCACAGCCCCCCAAAGTCCTTCGTATGACACTATAAACCGAGGTCTGAGTGCAGAACAGTTTGGGCACACCTTGATTTGATTGATTTAGTCTTTTCTATCGAGGATAATGGAATAAGCACTCTTGTGCTTTTTTACATCCAGTCCCCGTGTGTATGCAGTTTTGTAAATGTCATCTGTTCCCACCGGCACACGATGGCCTACTCTTACGAAAAGCGCAAAAGGATTTAACGTGTGCGCAAGATGTTCTGCGTGCGTTCGCACACGGGGCCTCGGTTGAGACTTTTGGGGAGAGTGGAGTCAGCACTGATGTTGACTCCAGGAGAAAATTTTCCACGACCGGACTCGAAACCCCCCCCCCCCCCCCCCCCCCCCCCCCCCCCCCCCCCCCTCGGCAAATTGCCAGCACAATGTTCTGACCACTAGGCTATCCATCCCAAAAACCTGTTACACTTTTCGGAAGAGAACAGATGACAAAATTGACAAAAATTCATAGACATGGGGACTGGACGTAAAAATGCACATGGGTGCTTATTCAGCTATCCTCGATATAAAAGAAGAAATAAATAAACACACACGTGGGCATGAAGCAACGCATTTTACTTGAAGACGTGTTGTTCAGAGTTATGTTTTCTTGGATAATATGTTGTTCATCGTGACATGTAGTAGGTGCCTGTTCTTTCTATTCTGAACACACACACACACACACACACACACACACACACACACACATGCACACACATACACACACACACATGCACACACACACATGCACACACACACATGCACACACACAAACACACACACGCACATGCACAAACACACATGCACAAACACACATGCACACACACACACATGCACACAAACACACACACACACATGCACACACACGCGCGCGTGTGTCCTTTGAATAAGACTACAAATCGAGACCCGTGTGTGTGTGAACACACGCTGAACATTTTCCGCTTTTCGGAAGGGCAGACCATTGTGTGCCGAAGGGAATAGATGGCAAATTTACAAAAACTGCACAATTACGGGGACTGGATGTAAAAAAGCCCATAAGTGCTTATTCCATTTCCCTTGATATACACGAAAAAAACCAAACACACACATGGGCATGAAGCAACACATTTTTCTGTAAAGGCGTCTTGTTACGAGTTACGTTTTCTTAGATAAACTGGGAAGAGTTCCTTCCCTTATTGTTGTACTTGGTAACACGTACGTTGGTCTCTGTTCTTGCTATTCAGGGTGATTAAAGCATCAGAAATGGACATGTTGGAGAGCAGTAAATGAACACACACAAACACGCGCGCTGGCTTGCTTGCTTGCTTGCTTACAGGCGTGTGCATGCATGCATACACACACGGGCACATACTCATACACACACACACTCACACGCACACAAGCGTCCACACACACACATACACACACACGCCCGAACGTGGCTAACTTACCAGTTCTTTCTACCAGTTTTTTTCCAAATAGATGAGAAAGTTTTGAATATCAAATTTTGGTGAAGTTTTTGTAGGTATAATTATTTCACGTGTTGGAATGAGCACACTGAGTCAGTATTATTAATATTTAAATACTGAAGCTGGGAAAAGTCTGAACCTTCTGAAAGTTATCAGAAAATTATGACAACTGGCCCTGGCTAAATATCTATTACGTTAAGGACCCGGTTCGATTCCCATTCAAGGGGATTTTCCCCCTGGAGTTAACATCAGTGCTGACTCCACTCTCCCCAAAAGTCCTTCCGATGAGACTGTATAGACATTGGTCCCTCCATAGACCCCCCTCCCCCCTGGAGGGATTTATAGGTGCATTTTTCTGAAACTTTGTTTATTTTAACGTTTTATGGTATATGTTACCCTCCTGTAACCAGGTTATTTCAGGATATACAAGCAATTCAATATAGTAACCCTTCAGAAGGCAAACATTTAGGGGGTGAGGTTAATTTACATTATTTATATAAAAATATTCTTACACATTCATATCAAATTTGGTACCAAAATAAAGGGTATTAAACAGACTATCAACATATGTTAATGTCACCACTCCACAAGAAATGCCTTTCTTATATTTTAAAAACAAAACAGAAAATTGAAATGACAACGCTGTACAATCCGAAGAAATAGGTGGATGTTCAGTGACAGGGTGGTGGATGGGTGCCATATAGTCCACAGTAGACTGCTTCTTTTCTGTCCCTTCTCCTGTGAGTGATACCCACCCTCCCCATCCATGGACAAATTGATTTCCATTTGTGGCCTGGAATCTGGAGACAAAAAATCCACCAAAAATCAGCAAGTTGACCTTTGTAAACTGCCTCTGTGTTTGAGAAATGAGTTTCCACAACATGCAACTTAGGTTCTGCCTTTACTTTTGCAAAGCATGGAGGAACATCATGTGGCTCATACTGCACTGAGCATTGGTAGTCCTGATAATGAGGAGGAGGTTCTGTCTGAGACAGAAAAGTGTCAGGCATTGTGTCCCCAGTAACCTCTTGAATGACAATGCCTTGAGTGGAGTGGGTGGTGTTGGCTCCTGATGGAGTTTCTTCGTTCAGGTCATAGTTATCCCAGCAAAAATGGATAACCTTGTTCTTTCTCAAATTCACTGTTGAAAGAAGAAGACTTGCGCACTGAAGTACAGAACTGGCCATAGCAGTCTCAAGTTGCACAATGGTTTTGTATCCAGCAACATGACCAAACCTATTCAACAGACTTATGATTTCAGAGCTGCCAGGTACACGTCTGACAGACATTCCAAGCAAAACATGTTAAGGCATTTTCCACTTCCCTCCTGTCACAGATTAGCATAATATTATGTCCTGGGCAACTAAGGATGCCAATCTGGTGGTTTTGGGTTGCTCCATAGAACTACTCTTTCCAGATAGCAGTGTTTTTAGAAAGTCTGTGAGGATATCTGGAGGTTTAACAGATCAGACTGAAGAAATTCTGCAGAAGGAGGCCATGGCATATCAGGTGTTGCCCTGAAAGCATCCATAATGTATTGACAAAGAACATGTGCAGATTCCTAAAGACGTCTTTCTTCTGAAGCTGATGACACAAATGCTGTCTCAACTGCCTGACCCCGTGCATGTTCATCACAATAAACAAGATCACTGCAGTGGTTCGGAGCCCAGAATCTAATTCTGAAGCCAAAATGTTTCATTATTTTTTCTTTCAGTTTGTAAGTCTTGTATCCCGGGTTGTAGAAGTCAGGAGAATGTTGTTGCATGTATTCACAGTACTTTCCACCTACCATGGTCATTCTCTGATTAATGCATTTTCATCATACTCGCATATGTACTCAAATGCCCTCTCGTGTGCTTGTAGCCGCTCAGTAGTTTTCTGGTCTGTTGATGTTTCAGCATGCCTGTCTTCACATCTCAGATAGTCTTTTCTACAACCCTGTGATAGTGAGCTTCACTTGCTACAAGATATGTATCTTGATAATGAGTGAAAATGTCATCCTGTTTAGTTTTGGCTGCATCCTGTATAGACAGTTCTGCTGTCTTGGTTACACATTTTACAAGTTTTCCAAAACATGGAATCCCTTTTGAAACTTTCTTTTTGAATTTCTTCTTACAAAAAATGCAACTGTCTTTTGGAAGCAATGGGCCTGAAGTAGCAACAGTCCCTTTAGGTTTTGATGGTCCTGCAACCTGTTCACTACCTGTCTCATGTTTTCTTTCCCTGGCAAATTTCACACTTGTAAATCTGTATAACAGCTTCTGTGATAACCATGGCGTGTAAAGTCAAGGTATTCTGGAATACAATTACAAATCTCATCTAGTCTATGACATGCCACATCTGAAGAACATCTCATCAAGGGAAGAGACTTTTGAAGGTTTTTTTGTTGCTTTCTTCAGCTAGTGGAGTTACAGTCTTTTCTTTTCTGTTATTTTGGAAATGAATTATACAGGTTCTCCCACCCCTGGTAGTTTTTCTTTTGCACTTGGGTGTACTTTTGAATGTCACTGGATGTTCATCTGCCATGTTGAAATGTTCATTTTATACAGGATACGTCACATGGGGAAGATGAAATACACTTTCAGTGAGAGACTGCACACTTGCCAATGACTCCACTCTCCTCAAAAGTCTTTTGGATGTGACAGTAAACCGAGGCCCATGTGCAAACGCACGCACGCAGAACGTCTTGCGCACACGTTTAATCCTGTTCCGCTTATCGTAAGAGTAGGCCATTGTGTGCAGGTGGGAACAGATGAAAATATTTACACAACTGCATACACACGGGGACTAGATGAAAAAAAAAGCACATGAGTGCTTATTCCATTATCCTCGATATAAAAGAATAGAATAAAAATAAATGAAATAAAATGACCTGAAACACAATGGTTAAATGGATACTAAAAGTACTACACAACAGTTTGCCTTATCTCATATCTGTCAACGTTTGTGGTGGAGGACGCGGAACTGAAAAGAACAACATATTATGACCGCGGTTTTTTTCCTTTCTTTTTTTTTCACCAAGGCCGTGGGCAGTGCAGCTGATGGTCTACCTCAGCTTTGTTCTATTTGTAGATGTGTGTTATGGTGTGTCACTTGTATGTGCTGTGGTGTGTGTGAGTGAGTGTGTGTGTGTGTGTGTGTGTGTGTGTGTGTGTGTGTGTGTGTGTGTGTGTGTGTGTGTGTGTGTGTGTGTGTGTGTTACACACGTGCACAGGCTTGCAACTGATCTGCAAATTATGTGTAATTTCTTGAGGAAAAATAATTGAAACTAAAAAAAATCATAGACTCAAAGTGCTGTCGTTAACACATCCTCTTCGTTAATTATACTTATGGCTGTTGCAGTACTTACTGTGTGTTACAGACATTCTCTGATCAATAATAACATCTTGATCTAGACTTCTTTATTCATACTTTGTGGAACACACTGATAGTTGGATACACTTCTGGCACCGACACACAAGGCGTGAGATGAGAAAGTGCCGCTCAACTGATGGCGAGGGAACGGAACAGCGCTGGGCTGTGGTTTAGTGGTAAGACAGATTTCAGCTGCCTGTGGTTGGGACAGCCGGGCACTAAAGTCATCACTGTAGTTTTATTTTAAATATGTCAGTAAAATACGGTGCCTATGTAATCGGGAAAATTATACTAGATGCTATTCACAATAAAGTTATGAGAAGTTAAGCCAGATTTTGTGCAATAATCCCAGCGTGAACATTCCTACCCCAAAAACCTAAATATAGGGCGTAAAGAGGGGAAAATGCACTGTTGATACACCTCTCACTCCTGAAATAACCTGTATCCCAGAGGGTAACATGTCAAATGTTTTTACCAACATTATAAGCTTTCAGAAAAACAAAGTCAAAAATCCCCGGGGGGGGGGGGGGGGGGGGGGGGGGGGGGGGGGGGGGGGGGGGGGGGGTTTCCCTCTCCTAGATCATGGTCTAAGAAGAGTACTGTCCACCGCAAATTTTACCAGGTTGGAACCCATTGTGCAAACTGTTCTTTTTTTTGTATTATTTCATTAAACTTGCTTAAGGATGCCTGTTCTAACAAATGATATCCTTCTTTGATAGATAAAGGAATATGTAGCTCACTGTTTCCACTTCTATTGCTCGCACCTCTCTTAGCAGCCCAATCAACCCATTCATTAGAGTACAATCCAATGTGTGAAGGAACCCAGAGAAGAGTAACAAATATGTCTCTTAAACTTAGAAGGTGGACTGTGTGTTTTATATCTAATATAGGTTTTGAATGATTCTTGTAATCTGCAGATTTTATGGCATATAAAACTGATTTAGAATCCACACAAAGTAAGACATGGAAAAAAAAACAATAATCATGGGTTATCTAGCACATCTGTTAAAGCCAGTAAAATTTCAACTAGTTCAGCTGTAAATAATGACAGATTTACAAGTGTGTGTGTGTGTGTGTGTGTGTTCGCGGTGCGCGCGTGTGTGTGTGTGTGGTGTGTGTGTGTGTGTGTGTGTGTGTGTGTGTGTGTGTGTGTGTGTGTGTGTGTGTGTGTGTGTGTGTGTGTGTGTGTGTGTGTGTGTATGTGTGTGTGTGTGTGTGTTGATTTTATAAATGTATTTATTAATGTATTCATTGATTCTTTTTCTAGGATAATGGAATAAACACTCATATGCCTTGTTACAACCAAACCCCGTGTGTATGCAGTTTTGTAAATCTTGTAATCTGTTCCCACCTGCACACGATGGCCTACTCTTACCAAAGCGGAAGATTATTTAACATATGTGCAAGATGTTCTGTGTGTGTTCACAAACGGGGCCTTGGTTTACAGTCTCATCCCAAAGATTTTGGGAGAAGTAAAGTCAGCACTAATGTTAACTCCAGAGGAAAAATCTCAATGGAATTCAAACTTGTGTGTGTGTGTGTGTGTGTGTGCGCGCGTGCATGCGTGCGTGCGTGTATGCGTGCGTGCGTGAGTGAGTGAGTGAGTGAGTGAGTGAGTAAGTAAGTAAGTTATTAAGTAAGTAAGTAAGTGAGTAAGTAAGTAAGTAAGTGTAATGATTATTTTAAGCACTCACTTATCAGCGATCAGATCTTCATGCCCATTACAGATCCTGCCTTCATACAGTCACACCACGAACAAACTGCGTTTTTGAAAGAAGACCTTTTATTAGTAAAAACATAACTTAAAAAAGTAATCAGAAAAATGCGTACACATCAAGAAAATTCAATGAAAACCGCATTTAAACCATTGGATTTATACAAACATAGCTTCTAAAATCTAACTTCAGTTTTAAAGCTGGGGAAAGTATAATCAATCATTCAAATACTTAAGACTGGTAGATATTTAATGCATTTCTCATGAACTATAATAAAACATGCGAAAACGTTTTCTTTACAAGTATGATTCGAAATACAGTACACATTTTCAGAGCGTCATGCCTAATCAAGAAGATTTATTTATTTATTTATTTATTTATTTATTTATTTATTTATTCTTTTATATCGAGGATAACAGAATAAGCAATCATGTGCTTTTTTTCATCCGGTCCCCGTGTGCATGCAGTTTTGTAAGTATTGTCATCTGTTCCCACCGGCACACAATGGCCTACTCTTACGAAAAGCGGAACAGGATTTAACGTGTGCACAAGATGTTTCGCGTGCGTTCGCACACGGGGCCTCGGTTTAAAGTCTCATCCAAAGGACTATTGGGGAGAGTGGAGTCAGCACTGATGTTAACTCCAGGAAGAAAATTTCCTCGACCGGACTCGAACCCGGGTCTTCAAATTGCCAGCGCAATGTTCTGACCACTAGGCTATCCGTCCTCCCATAGAAGAAGTAGTTGTAGGCACCCATCAGTCTCGGAATGGTTCCAGTACCATCGCCGAGGGGCCAGAACGTTGCCATATACAGCCCCGAGCCACCCTGGGAATCCAGCTCCCCGAATTTTTATCAGGGATGGTGTCTAAACACGACACCTGTGTGCATACTGGTGGGTACTTTTTATCATTTTATCATCCGCTCCTACCGGCACATGATGGCCTGCTCTTACGAAAGGCGGAATGGGTTTTAACGTGTGCACAAGATGTTCTGCTGCGTTCGCTTATGGGGCCTTGGTTTATAGTCTTATCAGAATGACTTTAATATTCAGTTCGATTTTTTACGTCAAGCTGGGAAGAAAGGGCGAGGCTGGGTACAAACCCAGAACCACTCGATTTACTTGTTGGCAGGCGAATGTCTTAACCATCCTGCCACCTTCCTTCCTCAAGAAGAATATGACATTATTTCTACATCCAATACCTTCTGAGCAAACATAAAAAATGAAATACTATTAACAACAGTCAGTTTCCCCATTTTCTGCTCCTCTCAGCGGCTAATTTTTTCAACCTATCCCAACCCAGATGGGGCCAGCTGGTGCTAATTATAGCAGGAACTGATCACACTTGGACTAGGTAAAGGGAAGGGGCACGCTAAATTTAGCACATTGACCTCAGTGTTATTGAATTTGTGTTCTGTGATATTAGCATTACAATGTACCCCCCTCCCTGGATTTTGATGTTTGCATTTGTCCAAGGCTGTATGACTTACACAACGTGAAACAGCAGGTGAAATAGATTAAGAGATGTTAAAACACAAGTTTTTACAAGCACGACTTTTCAAATGTTGCATCAGTTTTAAAGGTTGGCAACAAATCATCAAAATTTTACATACAAAAATTACACATAATCATCTCTTTTCTGAGGCATCATTATAATTCATGTTAAACATATAAATTAAAAACAGTTCTAAATTGAATGATTTTGTAGCATCCTCTTAGGTATAAATAACGAGGCTTGCAGATTCCTGAGATTTGGGGACCGATCCTCGTCCATAGTGTGGGCATTACTGTGGTCAGTGTTTTATGTGAAGTAGAGCATGTCTTTTTAAACCTCCTTTTTGGGTGAACTTCTTTCCACAAAAGGTACAAGTGTATGGTTTTTCTCCTGTGTGGATTCTAATGTGGCGAGTTAAATGTTGTTTAGTGGTAAACTTCATATGACAATATGTGCACTTGTGTGGCTTTTCTCCTGTGTGGGTTCTAATGTGATAAGTTAAATGTTGTTTCGTGATAAACTTCATATGACAATATGTGCACTTGTGTGTTTTTTCTCCTGTGTGGATTCTAATGTGGCGAGTTAAATGTTGTTTAGTGGTAAACTTAATTTGACAATATGTGCACTTGTGTGGTTTTTCTCCTGTGTGGGTTCTAATGTGGTAAGTTAAAGCCTGTTTCGTGGTAAATTTCATATGACAATATGTGCACTTGTGTGGCTTTTCTCCTGTGTGGGTTCTAATGTGGTGAGTTAAAGCCTGTTTCTGGGTAAACTTCATATGACAATATGTGCACTTGTGTGGCTTTTCTCCTGTGTGGGTTCTAATGTGGTGAGTTAAATGTTGTTTCTGGGTAAATTTCATATGACAATATGTGCACTTGTGTGGCTTTTCTTCCGTGTGGGTTCGAATGTGGTCTGTTAATCTACATTTTTTGGTAAAGATCCTATTACAGTATGTGCACTTGTGTGGCTTTTCCCCTGTGTGGATTCGAATATGGTATGCCAAATTACTTTTCTTGGTAAAAGTCTTACCACAATATGAGCATTTGTAAGGCTTTTCTTTTGTGTGGGTTCGAATATGGCGTGTTAAATTTTCTTTCTGGCTAAATGTCTTTTTGCAATATGTGCAGTTGTGTGGTCTTTCTCCAGAGTGGATTCGCATATGTCTTCTTAAGTCTGTGTTGTATCTGTATGACTTCTCACAATTTGAACACGTGTATAGCCTTTCTCCTGTGTGGACTCCCATGTGCCTTTCTAGCATGCTTTTATTATCAAATGGTTTTCCACAATATTCACACAGGTAAGATTTTTTTCTTTGTACAAACAGTCAGGTCTCCTTCTGTAGCAGTCTGTTTCCTCTGAGTTGTAACACAGTCAGCATCTTTCACCTCACCCAAGTCATCAGGTATAAAGCCATCCTTGTTGGCCAGGTTATGATACTGTGTAGGTGTTTTGCACCTGTCTCTTTCTTTGTCTTTCAACATTTCTCTTTTTTCAAAGGTGCATTGAGCTGACTTGCTATTTGTTATTGTTTCATCACTGTTGTGTGAAGATTGGTTACCATCCTTCTGTTGTGTACTTGTGTTGTTGCTGTTTGCATTGCTTTGTTCATTCAATGTTTGCTCACAGTCAGTGTAGTTGTAAGCCTTGCTCCCTGTATGAGTTCGTCTGTGGTGATGTAACTTGGATTTTGACAGGAAAATCTGTCCACATTCATTGCACTTAAATGTGTTTTCTTTTAGGTGAATTTTCCTGTTTCTGTCAAAATCACTTTTCCATCTAAAGCTTTTTCCACTGTCTGTGCATGTATATGTCTTTTGACCTGTATGAATTTGCCTGTGTTTGTTTAACCTATGTTTAGTAGTGAACACTTTTCCACAGTCATCACACAAGTATGTATTTTGAATTATATGCTTTTCCATAGGACTGTTGACAGTGCTTTGTTCAGTGCCTTCTCCACAGTCAGGTATTGTTTCCAGGTTTACCTGCCTTCTACAGTCTGATGTCTGACTAGAAGCTGCACACTTTTCACAGAGGTATGGCTTAATATCTGTGCAACCTGAAAGATGCTTTTTCACACAAAAATTACAGATAAAAATCTCACCACACTTTATGCATGTGTATTGATTGTCTTGAGTTTGTACAATTCCTGCTGCCTTACTTTCAGGTGTGTCACAGTTGTCTTTTGTGATGTGACCATACTCAGCTCTGCTGTGTCTGGATATGTCTTTCCTGATTTCATTTGTAATCTGTAAAAATGTCTCTATATTATTCTTCAGCTCTTCAACACCACACCTGTCCATAACACCAGTGGACAACAGGGATTTGTGAACACGTACAGTGAAGTCACAGGTGTCCTTGATCAGTTTGACTTCACCTGGGAAAAAGACACCTGTACCAATGATCCCATATTCAGCAGCAACAGTTACACCTTTTTTATATCATGAATATCTGCAGTGTGGTTACAGTTACATGTACAGCCAGTGGGAACATTTCCAATATCCTCTGCTTTAGTGCACCAGTAGTCAGTGGTTTCCTGCTTGCACTGAATGTTCTGATATTGTTCAGTTGATTGTTCTGGGAATCCACTTGTCTCAGGCAGGTGTTTGGCATGTTCATGTTCAGTCACAGCATCTGTGTTGACAGCTGTGTTGGTCTGTGCTGAAGAATCCTCTGTCTGGATGTTCACTTTGCTGGGTTGCCCTGGGTCATGTTGGAGAACTGAAGTAATCTGTAAGGACAACAACAACAAGAACAGGTCAAAAATTGCTAGAGTCAAGGTGACAGCTGTGTTTAGCTCTATACATGTTACTGTTCTTCTAACTGCTATGTGTTTGTCTGGGTGCTAATAATATTCAAGGAGTTGATGTTTTATTTCTCTCTTTTATAGTTTTATCACTAAATGCTAACGCAGTTATGGCAATTAGCAGAACACTTGTGTATCTTTTTGTCCACATGTATTTGTTTCCTTTTGTCTTAGAAAAATCATCAGATGAGAAAACAGTAAACAGTGAATATTAGCAACACTTACTAGACAAAAATGTGTATCCTTTTTCTGTGTATCTTCAGCAAGGAAATGTCCATAATAGGTTGTACATTTCACACCCTGCCCCCTTGTGTGTTTGGAAAGATACCAAAACAACAACTGCCACATATGATGTAACAGGTCAACAACTCACCCCCCCACACACACACCCACACACCATCTCTACCCCACAGCAGTCAGTTGTCACCACGTTCTTCCTACTGACCACACTTGGACTAGGTGAAAGGAAGGGCATGCAAAACTTAACACCCTTGACAGAATAATATTCAGTTTGTGGCTATGACACTCTATCTCTACCCCACAGCAGTCAGTTTCAACCACATTCACTGCCTTTCAACTGTTATTTATTTCATCCCATCTCAACCCAGCTAGGGCCAACTGGTGCTGATTACAGCAGGAACTGACCACACTTGGATTAGGTGAAAGTAAGGAGAATGCTAATCTTAGCACTCTGGACAGAATGATACTTATGGAATTTGTGGGCTATGCCCCCCCCCCCCCCCCTCTACTCTCACTTCATTTCACTGCATCTCTATATCAACAACCACTGCCTGTCATTAATGAAAGAACATTCTTTGAAAGACTTGGAAATATTTAAACTACAATGAATATGACAACATTTGGTGGACAAATATTAAAACAACTGGTTTCATATTTCATTTTTATTTTTATACCACTTCAGCAGATTTCTCTGCATGAAATTCGGGCTACTCTCCCCAAGAGCGCCCATTATTTTTTTCCCCCTCAGGGATGGTGTCTAAACACGACACCCATGTGCATGCTAGTTTTTTTTTTAATATATAATGTTGTCATCAGCAGATGGGGATTTTAACATGTAGGCAAGATGTTCTGCAAGATGTTCTGCATGGACCTCGGATTATAGTCTCATAGGTAATGTGTCAAAGTCTTTATTTACACATAATACATGCAGCAATGTTTAGATGGGAGTGGATACCCATTTTCAATTTTGTTTTTACAAAATTCAAACACTCAAACCAATACATTTATTTTTTGAGTCCACACCCACACACAAACACCCACCCACCAACTCACCCCTCTACACACATTCATCCCACACCCCCTCCCACACAACCACACATACCCCCTGACCCCTCCCCCTCCCATACACATACACACACACACACACACACACACACACACACACATATATACACACAGAGAGAGAGAGACAGAGACAGAGAGACAGAGAGAGAGAGACAGAGACAGAGAGAGAGAATCCTTTTGATTAGTAAAAAAAACCCAACCAATAATAAATTGTTTTTCTTCAAAGTTTGCTTATCAAGCTTGACATACTTAACATACAGACTAGATGGGAATGTGAAGTATATTCTCTTCATCTTTCTTCCTCTACCACTTCCACACACACACAGACAAGACAGACAGTATAGTTCAGGGCATCATAAATGACTAGAAAATACACATGCTTTAAGAAAACTACTTGTGCAAATGAAAGACAAAGACAGAGAAACAGACAGGTAATAAATAAAGAATTACCTTGTCCATATTTTCACAATGACATTCATCCACAAACTAACAGTGGATCACACACCCAGCTCTCAAAGTATTCTGAACTGTGATCAGACATCTGTAGAGCTATGAATGTGCTGAGTGTTCTATGACAATGAATGAATGCATGTGCTGTACTATTTATAAAATAAAAAAAGAATGTTAAATTTGGTGGAATACGGAGTAAAAGAACTTGGGAAAAAGTTAGAATAATTTGCTTCCTCTTTTACAGGCTTCACAAAAATGTTCATGGATAGCTGTTATTGTCATTACGTTTGTTCTTGTATTACTTTTACCTGTTTGTCTGTCAGGCTGGGTAACAGAATATCTGTTTGTCTGAGGGTTGTTTGGCTTTTTGGGGGGGTTTTGTTGTGGTTTTTTTTTTGGGGGGGATTGCTGCCTCATCTTCTGTGACGTCCCTGTCTTGCTGTTCCCATGCTCTCATTTCAATCTCCCCACCCCAGCCATACCCAGATTCGTTATGTGTCATCCTCAGAGTCAGGAGTCCACAGGGAGCCCATCAATATTAGTTTGCTGTGGGGCCACCAGCCAGAAGGGCCCTGCACTGCTGCTGGGTCACTTTGGTGGTGTTCAGTGGTGCCTGTTCTGAGCTAACATATGCAGGACACCACCTACTAATCCCCCTACTAATGACAGTATTAGCTCAGTCGAAGAGCCAGACTGAGTGAGTCACCCACCGGAGGTTGTGACCACCACAATGTCTCTCCAATGAGCAACACCCCAAACCTCCAATCCCAAAGGCTTTGACACAAACTCACCACAGGCACAGAAGTGTATGGGGAAACCAATCTGAGGTCACCATGAGACCAGAGGAAGGGGGGATACAGAGTCAGGCATATTCCTAACTGCATGATGATCAAAGGTGATGAGGATGATGTAATGATGCTGCTGTGGAAGTGCATCTGCTTTGAGACTACTTGACAGGGCTGCAGTCTATGCTTACTGTCATAAAATATCCCAGCGTCAACCTGGCCTGTGAGATACAGACACCTGTAGTGTTGGTCAGGTAATTTGAGCAACACTCTCAATATGGCATCTGTAAAGTGAATGAAGCTTGACTGTGTGGTCCAAGTCTCCCCACTGAGCCCACATCACACTCATTCTGGGTAGGAGCTGGTCAGAATCCGAATAATCCCATTGACTCTTATGGGAATCAAACTCGTGACCTTCCACTGCACCATGGTGGCTGGTTGATACAGAAAAAAAACTTCATTTCGATACATACATTGTTCAGTCACAGCCAGACTAGGCTAGATCCTTAGATATATGACGTCTTTCCACATAGGCTATGACGTTAAACTCTGTTGTTGCTTACAATTTGGAATGAAGAAAACTGAATATGCAGCAGATCAGCATAGATATGTGTATTTTTGCATCGCTGTTTAGGGATAAACATCTTCTATTACTCACATCTTTGGTTAATGATATGTTCATGTATAGCAACCTTGGATAACACTTTTCCTCTCTCAGTCATAAAGTATTTTGTCTTGTTGGGTTTTTAGTGGTTCATTATTGAAAGTTCTCACTTAATGCCGTTAAAAGTAGGTCTATTTAGATGCTTTAATTACCGTAAGCTTCAAGCCATATAGTTTTGGTTTTTAAAAAAGTAATATTGCATTTCAACATTTTATCTCTCTAGTTTATTTTGATATAAGAATTGTATAGTCTGGTGACGGGACGAAAAGATAATCACCATTGAAGCTGCATGAGAAAACACAAAATGTCCTTGCATTGTTCCAGGCTTTCCCTCCCCTGCCTTTATCCTGGCTACTGGCAATATCTCACACACCCACACACACACCCACACCCACAACACACACACACACACACACACACACACGTTATCAAGATGGTGGACAAGACCAACTGCTTAAACTGCTATTGTCAAAGTTTTTTAGCGTTGTACTCAAAATGACAAAGACAAGAAGCATGGGTGGTGTCCAGAAAAAGCGAGAAATACCCGGTTTCTTCTAATAGCAAGCCAGTCAGTGAAACGACACCAGCAAGGAATCCCGACTCTGATTCCGTCAAGCAGTTGAGGAACGGGGCTGTAGCCTGTCAACGCTTGGAAATGTGTGTTTAACAACAGGAAATGGCATGAATAAATCTACTGATGAAAAGCACGACAAAATGGCTCAAATCATTGCTTCCCTGTGCACAAAAATCTCTTCTCTGGAAACAACTGTACTAGAACTAAAAGAGGCAACAAAATCAGCAACAAAATCAGCATCGGAGGAAAAGCTGTCAGTACTTCAAACGCACAAACACGCACAAACACAAACCAACCGAGTTTGTTGTTGTAGTTTAATTTAAAGTATATTCACCCTTGGTGATATTAGACAAGTTTATTCGTATGCAGATGCTGTAAAACAATCCACCACGCTTCCCAATAATAAAAAGCCCTCCACAAGAGAAAAGACGCCAAAAATTAGTCCTAGCTTTGTTTGATCCACTCCAAATAGGCCTAAATCCTCAAGTCCTGAGAAAAAAGAAATTGAAAACAACAAAAGATTTGACGTCAAAGTCGCTGGAAAGAACGTCAGGAAGTACCAGCATCTTCCGGTTCCAATTCTGTCCACCTAAAAACTTCAAAATCAACAACCTCCAGCAATCAAGATCTTCCAGTGGTTCTCATGGTCCATGATTCTGTGATAAATGGTGTACAAGCCCATAGATTAGGACAGTCATAGGCACCAAAGTCTTCACCCGTAAGGCATGCACCATTGACTACAGTGACATTGCTGTCAAATCTGCAGTTTCAAAAATGAACCATCCACCGGAGGAAATACTGATCCATTGTGGAATCAATGACCTGAAGACAAAGAACACCACTGCAGCTTCTAAAGCCCTTCTGCTCAAAGCAAAGAGGATTGCGTGTGACCATCCCAGATGCAAAGTCATCATAAGCAAAATAGCACAAACAAAAGACAAAGCTCTTCAAATCAAACGAGATCTATTCAACGCGATCCTTACCGACGACCTTCATGAAAACACCACCATTTTCACCGTGGCTCACAACGACCTCAGAACCAGCAGGTGTTCCTGAAGAACGACGGGATCCACCCCACCAAGTGAGGAGGCAGTGCCCTTGCTGGAAACATCCGCCAGCATCTTCGTGATCTGTTCTGGGAATCGCCTCGCCAAACGACAAAACCAAGTCACTGTGACTTCTGGACAAACAGAAACACTGTTTCACACTGACCACAGGCGTCTGGCAGTGAATTGGGATCCATGGTTGAACCCCTGTGGACCACTCTATGACTGTTTTTAAATATAGGAAGAAACCAAACCTTCCCTCTTGCCCCCCCCCCCCCCTCACACACACACACACACACACACACACACACACACACACACACACACACACACACACACTCACACACACACACACACACACACACACACACACACACACACACACACACACACACACACACACACATACACACACACACGTACATGTGCGAGCATACATACACGCTCGCACACGAAGGAAGCACATATGCACGCACGCATGCGTGTACATTCAAGTACATACGCTCATATGTACAATATACACCAAGATTCCCTCTTTCCAAGTAGTGGGCATTGCATATTGGGGTGAGGGACTGACATAGAGAAAAGGGCACTGACTTTGTTATATCATCGTTTTCTCGGTAAACTCGACTGTTTGAATATAAGAGATGATTGTTTCTCCATGAATTTGTGGCAAATAGCCTACTAGATCATTCTTCATTCCTCTTAGAGTCCTTCTGTTTAGTATAGAACAG